>JASDQU010504139.1:12734-29595 GCA_032191745.1 Picea mariana | reverse complement strand
TAGTCTCGCTTTCAAATATTCTAGAATGTTGATATCCTGTTCGATGGCTTCCCATGAACGTTCGAGCTCGGCCCAGGTGATGGCAGTCTTAAGTGTAGTATCAAAAAGATTCAAAGTGATACTGGTTTGATCCGATAAGTCGAGTTCAATGTTGGGCTATCTTACAACAGGTACAGTCATGGAGTAACATGGCTTTTAAAGGGGTTGTTGTTTTAAAGTGCTATTTCGATTTTTGATTATACAAGGAAAATTCAGCGAAAACAATTAAAGTTTAACAAAATCGAAGGTCGTTTTCCGTAACTGAGTTAAAATCTGAAACTGAGTGTGAAACAAAAGAAAACATAGAGCTGTCAACAATGTGGGGCATCAATTCCAGAGGAATCCCACGCTATAACAGAAGAAGAAAAGAAAATAGACACCTTAATAAAGCATAAAATGTAGAGATCGAAGTAATCCACAGGTCTTGTACCTGCTAATAGCTGATACAGAGGAAAAGATGTAAATAACTAGATAACTGAAACATGATCGCTACAGTAGAAGTTGTACTAAATTGCAATTAAAACATTCATCAAATATGTATGTATAAAAAATAACATGAAGTATGAAATAACAGAGGAAAACACATAACTCAATCTTGACGGAATATGGAGTCTTCAATTTGCTTTGTATTAATCCTGGCAAAGGAGAATTTTCTCTATTACAATCTCCAAAAAAAGAAGACCCCTTGGTGCTTTTCCAAAATGTATATTTAAACAAACTTGTAAACATTTCAAATTCCAAAAGTTCTTGAAACTTGTTAGTTACAAATGAAGGATTGAAACGTTTCATTTCCTCGTCTTTTGTCTTCCTTCATAAGGACAGAGCGCCTTCCTTTCTCTGTTCCTCTGGCTCCAGAAATAGAACAGAGTGACGTCTGTCATTTTTTAACACCAGAAGCCTGCCCTTTCACCTGCTCAATGCAATTGACGCACCTTTCAACCAACTCGGCTATCAACCTGGAAGGCTCTGCTTGGTTGTTGGCCTCAAAGGTGTAACAACTCTTTGCCAACTGTGGAAATATTTTTCCCACTTGTCGGTCTTTCGTGACGATAGACCATAATTGTAAACTTGGCTGTACTAGCCATTTGTCCACTTGGACCATATCAACCTGGCTTATTTTGGATATTTCAGCTTGCTCCTTTTCCAAATTTTCTTTGATATCTAGCAGGTGTTTAGCTATATTGATTTTGCCCAGCGTCTGGGCACTGCCTTCCTTATCAAGGTCTAATAAAATTTTATTTATCAAGGCGAATGTTTCTTCGCAAGAATTCCTCACCTCCTTAGCTCTCCCCCTACTCTCTGTTATATTCTGCTCCCAAGCCTTTAGTAAGATATTCCCTTTGGTTTGTTCTGCGATGGATAATTTGGAGCTACTGGCCGTCTCTACTTTTGTTGTGGCTATAACAACATCTTGGAAAGCAACCCGAGAATCCCCAACTTCTCTTTCTCTCAAGGAGATATCTTCTAGCACTTGATCTATCGTCTGAAAGTGATTTTGAATGGTTCCCACTTTAGCAAGCAAGTCCTATTGAGTTGCTAATACATTTTGTCAGATTTCGGTGGCTCGGGATTGGAATATCTTTATATCTAAGATCTGGTTTTCGGCAACATCCAATTTCGATTGTAACTGTATTATTTGTTGCTCTTGTTGGCTTACCTGTGTTTGGCTTATTTGCATCGACTGGGGCACCTACTCAAGGTCGGATCTAGGTTTCTCGATCTCCTGCAGATAAGCTATTCTGGCTTGCTCGAGGCTTTTGCTCACCTCATCCTTGGCATTTTCTTCCACCATAGCCACCTTAGCTTCCAACTTACCGATCAAGAGGTTCTTTCATTTCAACTGGGCCTTCAGAGTTCCAACTGAGTACTGGTTGGCTGTAGCATAAGCCCCCAGTGTTCCTGCTATCTCATCGATGAATTCCTCCTCTTCTATGGCCTTTCCTTATGTCAGGATTTTAAACCTTTTAGCGACTACGCCCGCTTTTTGATACAATTCTTGCTTCACTACATCCTTCCTTTTCTTATCAAAGAAAAATTCATTAGGAGGTAACTCTTCTACATAAATGGGTTTTAGCTCTTCACTGAAAATCCATCCCGCATCGGGGTTCCCCTTTGTGAACTGTAAGGGTGTTATAGAAGAAATGGGACTGTCGATTTCCTTGAATGATTATGTCGGGATAGCATTCGTGGCTGGCTTGCTTGATATGAGTGATAATGGGTCGCCCAACCCTTGCGAGGGTATCTCTACTTGACTTTGGACCTACTTGCCCGACGTACCCTTCTCTGGGTTTCCTTCCTGTTGATAGGGGATTTTGGCTCCTCGTTCTGAGGACCCAGCCTCCCTTGTTTTCTCTTGGTTCTCCTCCTTGTCAAGACTCGAATCCTTTGAGCCTTTGGCTTTCGTTTGCTGTGTAACTGGAAGCTTTGGGGTTTCGCCCTGTAAAACTTGGGGGAGACAACTCTGTCGGTGCTCTTGGAATCTAAAAAAATCAGCCATATCTCTGGGCGACAGGGCTTGAATCCGACTTAGGACTTCAGAGTATGACCTCGTGCCTAGGAAGATTTCATCATGAGGCAAATCCTTGTGTTCGTACTTCTTCAGGCCACAACTCGCCAAGTGATTGCTCACAACCTTATTTGGGTCGTGCTTCTTAAACTCAATGTCCACCAATTTCATTTCTTCTAAGGTCGTAGCCTCGGCTCTGGCATGGCCGAAGTCTAATAAGGAATATGCACCAATGTGAATAGGAAAGGGAGGCCATACCTTTTTCGATACTCCTTTGAGCTCTTTGCTTATCCCGTCGAGCACAGTCTGTCTGGCAATCTTGTGACACAATAGATTTTTTGGCAAGAATAGTGGCAGAGCATATGGGGGAACAGAGGTGCCAAAGACCCTGATGTATGAAAATTTCGCTTCTATATACCAATCTGCCACGCTACTCTAGTTGGTCGTGATGTTATCTGAAATCCTGGGAGGTGGATGGCCGGAAATGGAGACATGGATTGGTACCATTACCCAGTTGAAGATCTCGTAGATGAATTATTTGGCTTTATCCTCCCAAAGTTTTGAGTGGTAGACATGAATAGGCTCTGTATTAGATGGAGCCCAACTCCAGTTCATTAGTGGGAAAGGTGTCATGAAGCAAATATCATCCATGATGTAAGCAGACATAAAGAATGACGATGCTTTCCTACTCGCCCTCTACGCTCGATATTCGGTGATTCGACTGGTCGGATTGTCAGACAACAATTTGGCCCAGTTGAAGGAGAAACCCTCAACAATTGTATGAATAAGTGGTACCCATGGAAGGAAAAAGTGAGTAGTGTCCTCCTTCCCATAAAGCCTACAGTCCATCATCGCTATATACTTGAATTGCGACTCTAAGGAGGAGATTGAATAGATTCCATGAGTGTCAGCCCTGAATTTTTCATGGTGCGAAACCCAATCTTTGATCAGATCGGATATATTTTTTCCATACTGCTCGCATTCCTTCTCCTTGAAACCCTCTAGGAATTCAGTATTGTGAGTAAGGTTCAGTGTGGGTGACAATTTATACATTGCCTGTAAATGCTCCGGTCTGAAAGTCCCAATTGTCACCCTCTGTTCGTTGATAATCGTCCTAGTCAGGATCTCCACATGGTCCAACGCCCACCTAACCATATCATAATAGGGAAGAAGTTGTGGCCTTGCCGCTATTTTGTGCATCTCTGCTTGAGCGACGATTTTGTATTTGGTTGACAAGTCATCCTTCTCGTTATCACTGGAATCATTCGAACAGTTTATTGACTCAGATTGCAGAATGTTGGAAACGTACGTCCATGTTTTGACAGAATTAATACTTCGGGGCGAGGTATTAGAAATAATGTCTGAACCCTGACCTGAACTTTCGGCAGCTACCTTGGGCACTTTCTGTGGGGCCATGATAGAGAAACTTGCAACTAGATCCCCTGTCGGAAAGATTGAAAACAAAGACAGAAATTATCCTGGTGAAATGGCTCTGCGCGCAATGGAAATGAAAACTGAAATAATGAAAGGAAACCCTCTGTCTTGATCATTTAAGCCTGTGTGAGTCCTTGTCGACAGAACTGTCAAATCGTTTAATCGAAATATTTAGAAGTAAAATGAGATCTTGCTATCCATCACCTCACTGAAATTCAAATAAATGTCATAAATGCTTGACGATTCGTGACATGGAAAAACGTAGAAACATTCAAGACTTCATCCGTAAACTGTGTGTGCTAAAGGTTGTTTAAGGCGTTATTTAGTCTAGTTTAGTTCTTTTAATTAAGTGCGCTTTAGTTGCTAATCCCTTTTTCAACGTTTGTTGTATCGGGTGATTCCGCTCCTAGCTATTGGACCCTAAAAACCCGAAATCGCGATGGTGCGATTTAGTTGATTTTCTGTGATTCGACTTAAGCCTTTAATTAATCCATGCTTAATTAATGAATATCATGACTTCATGGATCGGAGTTACAAAGGTGATACCCTTTGGGGAAGCAATCGCTGAGTCGCGAAATCACGATAGTGATTAACTAAGGTATAAAGTGATTTACTCTTGATACTAACCTGGGTAACTTTAACACAACTTCGCAACTTTGCAAGTCAGAGGTTTTAGAAACGTTCAATGTGTAACTCCCGAGAGCGAGAGTACGAGGTAATGAAAGATGATAATCCCCACTTAGTCATTTAATAATGGTGATTAGAACTAAAAACGTTTTCGCCATTTCATGTGTCGGGATGGCGGCTTTAGTGGGTAGAATCGTGAAATAAATGAAGTCCCGAAATCCAGCTTTTTGGGGCTTAAGTATAACATTTCACCTATTTAGAGAGGGGTGGCTCCAACATAGGCTGCAACTAGGGATCTCGTCTCCTTAGGGGACGAGAAGGACAAGACCAAGTGTTTGTATTGGGTAAATGGAGTCATTATTTTGCTTCTGTGAAAGTTGTTTGGAAGGAGGATATAGAGGGAACTTTGAGGTTTCAACTTTATTTCCAGAAAACGTTCAGAACTCGACACGCTTTCTAAACTCAACTACAGTCCATTCAGTAACTTTCCCTTTCTCAAGACTGAAATCGGGTCTGCTTAAGATGGTCCAAACGATCTTAGGAAATTCAACGGGTACTGTAGGTTTTAGCTTGCATCAAAACGAAGCAAATTCCATGTTTTTAATCAGGGAGACCT
This sequence comes from Picea mariana, assembly GCA_032191745.1. Classification (NCBI taxonomy): domain Eukaryota; kingdom Viridiplantae; phylum Streptophyta; class Pinopsida; order Pinales; family Pinaceae; genus Picea; species Picea mariana. The sequence continues at coordinate 24,373 of JASDQU010504139.1, read as the reverse complement.
GGATGAACTTGGGCTGTAGATCCAGTTTCAAAAAGGCTAATTACCAGAGTGTAATATAATTTATGTATGACAGCCTTACATATATCTTAGATATTGCTTCACTGCCAACGAGCCTGTTCAATACCCCGGTGAAGTTATCTGGYTCCCTTTATTGAATTTCCTTTCACCACTCCAAACTGTGATTTTGCATTTAAATGCTGAGATGAGGGCAATCATTTTATGAATTTCCTTTCATCATCTCTTTGGACTAGATGGGGGCAATCAATTATGAATTTCCTTTCACCATCTGTCTTATATTTTACTTTTGGAATATGAAGTGGGGGCAATCAATTTGGTATAAAGTATACCAGGGGTGATATTTGTGTAATATTTGCTACAGTGGCCTGTCACCTTGCTTTGAGCGCTCTGGACCAACTTTCTCTTGACCTTCAAAACATCCTAGTCTGTAGGAATTTATGGGAGAATTTATTTCTAGGGGTCTTCCTTTGAGAAAGTATTAACCATTTGAAACCTGTTAAAAGACCTAAGAGAGTTAGGATCAACCTACGCATAACTTCATTTAGTAGGAGACTGAGGAGTCGTGAAGGCCAGCTTATTTTCTAAGATTTGTTCGTCAGTTTCCAGAACTAAAGTGTAACCTCTTCTTCCTCTGTGGAGGGTATGGGAAGGTGTCAGAGCTTAAGGAGAGAAGGCCAAGGATGGATAAGGAAAAAAGAGAAGGCTCTGGACTTCAAAAAACCCAGATGTCAACATGCAATCCTGACTCTTGGAAACCCCTTCTTTTTTTGGGGGGGTGAGCCCTTTTAGAATCCATAGTAAAAAGTTGTTCTTTTAAAGACATGTCAAGTGAATATATCATACTCGTGAGACCATGCTACATTTAAGTGATATTCATTTGAAACCCAGATACTTCGGAAATTCATACCTTTACCTTACCATTTCGTTCTCTTCTAAAAAACAAATTTTGTCACTTGTTCCGGGTGAGTCAATTTCCTGATACATGATCGTCTGTTTTCTCCTTTTGTTGTTTGGGTTGTAAGCCAAAATCATGTAAGGAACAACATGAAGAGTATCAGGCCTTCAATATTTATGGGATTCGATGTGTTGGAAATTTCATATCTCTACTTCGAGGAAATCACTAACCTGTTTTATTTGCGATGAAAGTGAACTTACCGAAAATCTATAAAAAACAGAAAACACAAACCAGTATATACAATGGAGATTCAGAACTCATTTATTGCATATAGTGCTTTAAATAACGCCCGTTGACAGGGGCGTTGAGGATTTTACCGTCCAAATTCTCTAACAAAAATGAATTCGTCCCTTCAGAAGCTGAGACTTTGAACGGTCCATACCAGATATGATCAAATTTACCATGTTTTGCCAAGTCTTCCCTCCTAGTATCCCATTTCAAAACCAAATCACCGAGGAGGAACTCTCTGTTTTTGGCCTTATGATCGAACAATGCTTTCATGTTGTCCTGGTATTTTTGCATCCTTTCATCCACCTCGCTCCTGTGCTATTGGACCTCAATTAGCTGATTTATTCTTCTTGTGACATGGTTTGGCTCTTCTTTCTCATCTTGCCAGAGCTTCATCACAGGGAATGCTAGATTTATAGCTAGTACCACATAAATCCTGTATACCATTTGGAAAGGAGAAGTACCAATGGATTTCTTCGTACCTATCCGATTTTCCCATAAAGCGTACTTCAAATGTACGTGCCAAGATCTTTTGTTTTCGCTCAACACTTTCTTAATTATGGTAATTAAAATTTTATTTGATGATTCGGCTAACCCGTTTCCTTGAGGGTAATATGTCATGGAATGGCCCAATATGATGTTATATTTTTGGCAAAAGCTTACCATTTCCATAGAATTGAATGCCTGGGCATTATCCGTTACTATCTTTCGGGGACAGCCGAATCTAGACAGTATGCTCTCTTCCAGGAAATCTATTACCACTGAATCGGTCGCCTTTCTAGTCAGAATAGCCTCCACCCATTTGGTGAAGTAATCTATAGCAGCGGGGATCCATTGTGTTGAGTGTTGGAATGCGGGTTTATTTCGCCTATAAAATCTAACCCCCATTGTTGAAAAGGGGCTTCGGTTTTGATAGGGACCAGAGGTAGCGCTGGAAGTTTTTTTCTACCCGTGAACAACTGGCAAGGGTTATAGGCTTTGACTTTGGCGTTGACGTCTGAGAATAGATTAGGCCAATAATATCCTACCCTCAAGATTTTATAAGTTGTTGCCCTCCAGGCATGATGCCCTCCACATACTCCTTCGTGAAATTCGTTTATGACCCCCTTTGTTTCTGATTCTACCAAACAAACTAGTAGGAAGCCTAATGGGTCCTTCCAGTACAATTGGATTTCGGATATACAGTACTTCACTGCATGCAGCTTCAGTGTTCTAGCTTTAGCTGGAGATAGATCGCTAGGGCATTTAAGGGTCAGTAGGTAAGACACTATGTCTTTATACCAATCCGATAAGGCAAACTTCTCTTCGATTCTGGTTACAACTATTTGGTCATCGGGCTCGTTTACATCCCCACATCCTTCATATCCCTGTAGGTTATTCATTCCGAGTGATCTGAAATTTGATTTAGCTAAGAGCTTAGCCAAACCCTGTCCCTTTACTAGCTTCGTCGGTTTCACCTCTAAATCAAATTCTTGAATTTTAGCAAGCCACCGACCCCTCTTCCCGTCGCTATCGGGCTAAACCAATATATCCTTTACAGAATTGGTGGGCACATATGCAATTACCTTGGAGTGTATCACGTAGGTTCTAAAATCCTTCAACGCCTTCACCATAGCATATGCTTGCTTTTCCATTATATCATATCTCAATTCAACGTCTCTAAGACTTTTAATAAAAAAAGCTATTGGTTGCTCGAAACCTTCTTCATTCTTCTGGAGGAGTACTGCCGCCACTGTGTGTTCGGAGGTGAACGAGAAAATGAAGAAATCCTTTAGATAATCGGGGCTTGCCAGTACGGGCACTTCGTTGATAACTTTCTTGATGCGTGCAAACGATGCTTTAGCTTCGGCTGTCCATTTCACTCCGTTGTTCTTCTTTAGCATATCTGTGATAAATTTCATGATTTCAGCAAAGATTGGGATAAATCTTCTCAAAAAATTTATTTTTCCTAAAAATGTATGAATTTCTTTTACATTTCTAGGAATATTTATGGTGCCTATAGCTTCTACCCTTTTAGGGTCGATTTTAATTCCGTCTCGAGACACAATGTGGCCCAAGAGTTTACCTTCCTGCATCGCAAAGTGAGACTTCTTGGGGTTTAAGGACAAACCAAATTTTCGGCATTTCTCAAACGTTTGCTTCAGATGTATCAGATGGTCTTCATCGGATTTAGAAAAGATAGTTAGATCGTCAAGGTAGATAACCACGAATTTATCTCTTTCACTGACGAAAGCGATATCCATAGCGCGCTGGAAGGTAGCACCTGCATTCATCAGACCAAAAGGCATTTTTTCATACATAAATGTGCCCCAAGGGGTGGTGAAAGATGTTTTTTCTTTATCATGCTTGTTGATAACAATTTGATTGTAACCGAAAAACCCATCGATTATTGACATCCTATTTTCCCCAACTACTTTTTCCAAAACATGATCCATTTTGGGTAGAGGATAATTGTCTTTAAGAGAGGACTTATTTAGATTTCTAAAGTCTACACACAGTTTGATCTCCCCTCTCTTCTTCCTAACCAAGACTAGGTTTTCCACCCAGTCAGAGTACCTGAGAGGTACAATTATTTTTGTGTCTAAAATCTTTTTCACTTCCTTTTCGACTACGGGCAGTAAAATGGGGTTGATTTGTCTGAGCTTCTGTCTGAAGGGTTTAACGCCAGGCTTCAAAGGTATCTTGTGCTCGATCACAGAGGTGTCATAGGTTCTGAGCTCATCGTAAGACCATGCAAAGACATCCTTATACCATCCGAGTAAGTCTATATACTTGCTTTTTATCTCAAGAGGAAGGTACTTTGATAGTTTGACTATCCTAGGTTCTTTGGTGGTGCCCACGTCATAGTCTTCGAGCTCCTTCGGTTGGGGCTGCAAGGTAGACCTCAGAGGCATGTCGTTTTGATCAAACAACCTTTCCAGAGGTATCAGGCCCTTAGGGATCTGATTACTTTTTAACACTAGCAGGCGATGATTTGCGATTTTTTCTCAGAACTCTTGAGGCTCCTCCCCTTCCTGCATAATCCAGGTATGGTCATTTTGGTTTTCCTAGGCAATGTGAGTTTCGAAGAAATCATCCACCATTTCCAGGAAATTTCTGATCTGTTCGTCATCTTCGAATACCTACCAGTGCTGTATGTTGTTTGGTATGGATGGTCTGTGCCTTACCTCTACGTGGTATTTTAATTTGAAAGCGGTAGGGGGTGCAAAAGTCAATGCTGCTTTGGCCAGTGAATCAGCTTGCTGGTTTTCGACTCGTGGGATGAAATGAACCTTTACTGACGAAAATAATTTTTCCGTTAGATTCCAGGCGCAATTTCTGTAGGACCTCAGTCTCGAGTGCTTGGCCTGATCTATCGATTTACTTGCTTCACAATCAGTTCTGCATCTCCATAGACCTCTAAGTTCTTTATGTTTATCTTCTTGGCAGCTTCTAGTCCCAATACTAGAGCTTCATATTCGCATACGTTGTTTGTGTAGTCTATGTCCCATTGTAGCTTGTAAGAGAAGGGAACGACGAATTCATTTTTGGGTGCTTTGAAAAGCACTCCCGCACCTGGTCCTTCACACGACGAAGCACCATCAAAAAACATTTTCCAAGTTCCAGTGCTATACACATTTTTAGTTGTCTTTTCAGTTTTGATTTCATCAATATAACTTTCTTCAGTACAATTATTTTCACTATCATCAAAAGACAAAATACAATTTCCCAGGTCTTCATCGACGACATAAACAGGGTAATTGTTAGGATTTTGAGGCTCACTTACCGTATATGCCAACCGTGTTTCCCTATATAACCAAGTGAACTACCCGCCAAAAACAGGGATCATGGCATAGGTCATATCCAACTGAAGGGATCCCCTGAGCTTGGCTCCCCAAGATCTAGATAATAGCAAACCATACCCCAGGGGTATATCAGCAACAACTACATCCATTATGACATTTTTCACCAGAATCTGGGCGAGGGTGACTACTAAATCTTTGATCATGCCCATGCACTTAACTCTCCTTGAATCAAATGAGTAAAGATCTCCATAGGGTTTGGTGATTTCGAGGCCTAGTCTATCCATAATAGATTTGGGCATTACGTTATGAGAGGCCCCAAAGTCCAACATGCAATTATGCAACTGTTATCACTCCAGGAAACTCTTCTAGGTTGTAAGTCAGAGATGCCTGGTAACTCAATCTTTTTGGAAACTATTTTCTTTATAATTGATGTGGTTTTTGGATCAAGATGAATATCTAGGGGCTGGACTATGTCTTTAAGACTGTCTAGTAATATCAAATATCACAAGGCCTTCTAAGAATGCAATCAGACAAGGGTTGATCAAATAGAATAGAAGATAGTTGTTGAACCAGATTATACTCATATAAAACAATAAGCACAATGGTTTTAAAAACTAAGGCAATAACTTATGATTCTTAACTTAATCAATCAATTAGTGAGATGACAGTCACATGTAGATTGAATAAGCGTTAATAAAGAAATCATTCACTCATAAGATATCATAGAACAGAAAAGAAAGGTCTGAAAACACAGATGAAGGAAGCTTGCAATGTTTCATATATTAAGAATGAGTCTCATTTACAGTAGCAGCATATAAAACCCAAAATCGAACCCTTGGTTCATATTCTATCCTAAGCTTTATAGCTTTACAAAGTAGTTCTGAGATCCTGAAAACAAGGATCAAATATACTAAAGATAGTAACTCAAAATTTAGATGCAAAAGATGTGGGATGACTCCCAAAAATGAGGTCAATCCCAGATTTCATGGTCTTTCTCTCTTGTTGATTGTTGGTGAAGTGCAGGATAGCCTCCCAAGGCTAAATGATGACTCTCCAAGAGAGACAAATTCGAATCTGTTGAGGTGGCAAAGTGTCATGATTTTCTGTCTTTGTCAAAGATATCAAAAACCTTTGAAACACCTCCTCTTTCCACAATCTGTCAAAAATAACTGTTGGATTTGTCTTGATAATTCATCATATGTTCATTCGAAAAGATTTTAAATCTTTTCAACTCAAAAAACTTCGATCTGTGTAAAAACTTGATCATTCTGAACATGACAGGCTTTCTATGGTTAACTTGGAAAGCTTTTGGGTGGGTTAACTACCGAAAGCACCGCTTTCGGTGGTTAATGAACAATCGTCCTGTTCGCCTAAACCACCGAAACTTCATCTTTGAGAAAATTTCAAAATTGCAAAAATGCTTACCTTGGATCCCTTTTTGATGCTCAGGATTTCTTAGATAAGGCAGCCCTTGTTCGTGCAGACCTGCAAACTTCTACTAGCTGGGGGGTTCTGGTGTGTCCATCATGGTCGTGGCTGAGTTAGCCAGAGTTTCCAATCCATTCTGCTCCTCTGCTGGTGATTGAAACTCTTTTAACTTTAACCTCAGAATCCTTAGCTGTCTATACAACTTCATGTTTTCTCTGATCAATACCCTGTTTCTGTCTTTAATTTTTTCATGCTTCTCTTTGAGGGTTTGATTTATTTTGAACAGTTCTGCATTTCTGTCAGTGAGGTCTGTATTAGCTTTTTTAATCACCCTTTCTAGGACTTCCATTTCATAAACCTGTTGCAAGAGCTTGTTGATTTTTCGTGATCTAGCTGTTTTAGGCCTGCTTGAGGAGGCTTCTGCTTCTGGTTGATTGTGGGCCTCTGGAGGACTTGGTGAAGGTAGATTTGAACAATAGTTTGCACCCTGTTCAGTCTGCATGTTATCCTGTGTCTCTGCCACCTCTTGTTCTGGTTCTGAATCATTGTAAGGTAGGTTTAGAGAGTTATTTCCTGTGGCAGGGTTTTTAGACCACTTACCTTCAAACTGTAATTTTCTTTTGATTCCTTTCTTCTTGTCAGGGGATGATTTTATGGGATCTCTTGGTGGTGAGATTCCTTTCCTTCTCCTATGACTTCTTTTGGGAGTAGGAGTCTTTCTGCCACTGGCCTTCTTAGTTTCTACCTCTGGTGGTCTTTCTGTTTGAAATTCGTTCCAAAACAAAAAGAAGCCCCACTCAACCTGTTTCCTCTGCAGAGCTTCTCTTACAAGAAGAGTAATAAGCCCTTGATGTGATAATCTGCTGGCAACCTTAGCAGGCTGAGCTTTCACTTGTCTTTCCATCTTTGTTAGGGTTTTGTGAAAGAAGTAAGGCAGGTTTATAGGTTCTCTGCCTGTGAAATGATTTAGAAGTTTAAAATGATAAAACATTACCCTGTTGTAGCGCCCCTCACAAGTGATATACACAAAAATTGCTTTCAACAGGGACTGCCACTTTGGTTCCAAGTAAGACATTGGGATATCCTTCTTCCAGATCAAATCTTTATGTACCGGTAGCAAATATGACCTGAATTCGATGTTTGAAGGTATGGTAGTCTTGAACCAACAGTCTCCCAACCTGGGTAAACCTGTGTACTCAACAATGGCTGCTTCGTCAATGATAATCTCCTCCTTGCCTACTTTAGCAGTCCTTCCATCATAGGAGATAGAAAAACATTCGGCCACCTGTTGGTGAAATTTGGTTAATTTCTCATAGTATGCAAAAACTCCGGTCTGTTTGAAAAATTCTGCCACCTCCAGGTGAGCTTGTAAATACCAAACTCCATCTACCTCAGATCTCAAAGCTGGCCCTACTTTCGACATGGGTCAATGTTGAGTGTGCCTGTAATTATGGGAAGCTGAACGTCCAGGGAGACAATGACTCTAGAAATTAGGTATACAACAAATATCACTCATGAAAAACCGGTGGAACAGGGTGACACACACATTAGGATTACTGAGTTCAAAAACTAACCCAGTTTCGGACGACAATTTGATTGAGAATATGCCGAAACTTTAGATTTTCGGTGGCATTTTCATTTTTGAAACTGAAAGAGGATAGATTCTGAGCTTACCTGATAACCCGACCAGGCTTACTTGACTCGAGAGTGCTCGCTGGACTCTAATGGCACTTTGACAATCACCAGAGGAAACAGGATGAGGATCTCTGAAAATACGATTAACTGATGAAATCGCGAACTCACGGTTATCTCAACAATCTCCGGGATTCATAATGACTCATCGAGGATTTAATGAAAGAGTAACAAGATCATGATGGCTAGTGTACTTGCGACTGAAATGGAGGGAGGATCCGTGAAATCATACATGAAAATCACCACCGTGTTTGGATTTTGAAAAGACCAATGTGGTTGAAAGGACACAGGGGCTTCAAAATTTCTGGATAGACACCACGAACGTGCATACCCTCCACCATGGCGAGCTTTCGATGGTTATGTTTTAATCATTGCGCCAACTTGATAGCTGGCCCGTGCGAAAGCACGGGCTTTCCATTTTTACTATTGAAACACTTTCGGTGGTTAATCGCCTTCTTGCTTTGACCCCTTAACTGCCGGGAACAAAAGCTTTCAGTGGTTAATGAGCACATTTGAGGCTCGCCTAAACCACCGAAACCTGAGATTCTGACTTTTTCTTGACCAAACCAAATCCAAAATTTCTTTTGAGCTTATTTTCAAAATACAGACTCTCTAACCTACTTACAAAAATTTAGAAATAAAATTTAGATCACAACCTATCACCTCAAAAAGCAAAAAAATCCACCAATTTATTTGAGGAGATAACAACAACAACCAATCGTGCACTTTCAGGGTAATATAGAAGGGGGCAATGGTATCTCTGGCACCTTCAAAATGTGGACCAAAAGTGATATTAGGTTTATCATCTTCCAGATTTATCACGTTAGACTGACTCTCTAAATCTGAAAAATTTATCATCTTGGTTATTTGCTTTCGGTACACAGGATTCTTTGCCAACTCGACCAAAGGTATTGGTATCTTGATCTTGTTTGTCTCATTTTCTAGTCAAAAACTTCTCGCAATTTTATCCGTTTCCTTGGCTGAAACTTCAGACTCTTTCCTATCCATTTTATTTGTTTGCACTGTCTTATTTTCGATGGTTCTAGGCATTTCAGGTGTCCGCATTTCAACTGTATTATTTCTTCTCGCTTGGGTTTCAGCCTCTTTTACGTTGGTATTCTACGATTCCACCCCTTTGTTATTTCACATCTCGGTCTCTTTCTGGATGGGCTCGTATGTTTCGCCCCTAGGAAAAATTTTCTTGGGTTGAGTAGTCGACACAGGTTTGTTTTTAGGCCTCAGATTGTGTTTATGCTGGAGCTCAGCCATTATGGTGTTGGCCATTCCTTGATAAGTGAGATCATTAGCGTTGTTTAGGTCATTATCTGCACCTGATGATTGTTTAGTGTTTAGAGACTTCTCATAATATTCTTTCATCAAATGAGGTTGTATACAGTCGTCGCCTAAATTGTTTACGTCTTCTTCCAAATCCTCGAACTCTTGCATATCATTTCCTCCAATAAAATTTTCATTTTTTGGAGGTGTTTGAATTTTTTGATCTTCATTTTTAATATGTCTTTGTTGAATCTAAGGATTGGGGTTTCTCCTGAATTCTCTCTGAATGAATTGATCAGCTTTGGATTGGTCTAGCTCCATTCTTGAGATTTTTTTTGATAGCTCTTTTATTATCCTATTCATGTCATCCATTTTTTCATCTGAGGACCTCCCAGATCCAGAGGGACCTGCTTGTTCTCTAAAACGTTTGGTTTCCCTATTTCCCATTTCGTTTTTCGTTTTTAATTTACTCGAAGCCATCATGTTTGACTCAATTTCCACAACGTCATATTGCATTCAGGTTAAGTCGGCCCCTCTCCTTTCTCTTAAAAGTAGAGCGAAATCGGGTTCAAAATCTCCTGCGAAAGTTACTTTGGCTGCGGGTTGGGACGGTTTAACTTCAACAGGGATCTTATTGTACAACTTGTTAAATCTTTGGATAAATTCCATAACAGTTTCAGATTGCTTTTTCTTTAAAGACCCCAATTCGGTCAAATAGTATAAATTTTCCTTTCTTTCACCCCATTGTTTGAGAAAAAGGTCTTCTAGTGCATCGTAGGATAATATTGAACCTAGGGGCAGGCTCCGAAACCAAGTTCTTACCTTTCCCTCGAAGGTTTGGACAAGCAAATAGGAATACACGTCCTCATGTTCGAGACCTAGAATATTAGCGAATTGATCGAAGAAGTTGATATGCTCGGCTACGATTAGATCCCCTTCTCCTATGAACTTGGGTAAGTTTTTCATATAGTTTTCGGGTAAATCATGGAGGGGTATTGGAAGGACCAAGGGAGCGTATCTAGCGCCTACTTTGGTGAAAACCCTGGGGGGCAGTTGTTGGCCTTGACCTCCTGCTCCCCCTGCTCCTCCTCCGATGGCGGCCATGGATGACCTAGGAGAGGAAATTGGTGCGTTATAAAGAGGGTCGACAAAGATGTATAGTGACTCTCTAGATTCCCCAGGGTGGAGAGGGAAAAAATCGGGGAACTTTTTACCAGGGGAGGTGAAAGTTGGAAAAGGGGGAGAGGGTAAATGAGGACTCGGTTCCTCTGACTTGTAGGATATATAAATGGGAGAGCCCACTGGTGTCGAATCCGTGGGCGTGGAAACTTCTTCGAGGCCTTGAGTAACAAAGAGGTTATATTGAGATTCGATGGGATATCGATAGGGATGAGCTTTATGACAGGCATGTCACCCCTACTAACGCAAGAGGTAGTCGGAGAGGTTTCAATCTTAATCTCGGGTAGGATTTGCTCGGACTTTAGGGTCTCGGCTTCAACAGTACTGTCTAATGTTTTTCCGAGAGAAGGTTCTCGCGAGGATGAAGGTTCAAGAAATGTCTTATCTTTAGACTGAGTAGACTTGGGTTGGTAAACGACAACATTTTGTTTGAAAAGACCCCTTGGTTTTAGTATTTTTTCAGGGTCGGAAACTGGCACGGTCTGTTTAGCATTTGGGTTTTGTTTGGTGTTCCTTTGAAAGGATGCCAACTTACTTAAAAGTGGAGTCGCCAAGTGAATGATAAAGGTTTAGCCTTAACAAGGTGTTCGCTCTTTGTTCACTAGATAGTGGGTCGCCTAACCCTTGCGAGGGTATCTCTGCTTGACGTTGGACTTGCTTGCCTGGCATACCCTTTTCTGGGTTTCCTTCCTATTGATAGGGTATTTTGGCTCTTCATTTTACAGGACCCAGCCTCCCCTGTTTTCTCTTGGTTCTCCTCCTTGTCAAGACTCGAATCCTTTGAGCCTTTGGCTTCCATTTGCTGTGTAACCAGAAGCTTTGGGGTTTCTCTCTGTAAAACCTGGGGGAGACAACTCCGTCGGTGCTCCTGGAATCTAAGGAAATCAACCATATTGTTGGTCAATATAATTGCTTAATTAATTTTAAACAACTAAGTGAAACATAAATTATCAACCCAGGGAAGTCTTTTGTTTCAAAGATAGCCACGCACTGTATATGCTCAATTCCAAAAGCATTTAGTGTTGTAGTAAAGAAATTATTCTATCTATGATTGCTGAAGTGAACTGAAGTTCTGAATT
>JASDQU010504138.1:161806-172438 GCA_032191745.1 Picea mariana | reverse complement strand
ATGTTGCATGTATGTGTTAATGTTGCTTCCGCATGAACATGTGTATGAGTAGAGTATTGACGTTTTTTTAATTGCATTATATAGATATATATTTATAAGTGTGAATAGTAGATGTTATCTCTATCTTCCGGTTAAGTTTTATATGTGATTATTTCCGCAAAGTTACTCGGTAGCATGGCCTTGCCTATTGTGAAAGGCTGAGAATGTCCCAGAAATGGTATCAGAGCAGTTAAGGAAAAGTTATGGTTGTTTGGGTAGCATTACCCGGCAGGGGTTGGTGGCTGGGGACGTTAAAAATTGGTATCAGAGCCATGGTTTCGACATTGAGCCTGGATGGGCCATGTTAGTGGTTAACGAGACAAAGATTTCAGAGTGAATTGTTGTTGAAAGGTATGCAAATATCTGTTGCAAGGAGTTCATAGATCCGAAATTCGACTAAGTGTCGAAGCAACCCTCTAAGGAGAAAGGGGTTTGAGAAACGAAGCTCAGGAGAGATAGTAGGAATAAATATTCAAAGGGGGAGAAACTCTCAAGGTTTAATGAGTTAATGGCTAGGATTTCTTCAGGAGGAAACATAGTCACCCCAGATCGTCAGATATGGAAACGTTGCGAGGCGGTTAGCAATGAGTTCCTTTGGAAATCCAGGGAGTAACAGAGTCCATCTGTGCAGTCGATCTGAGAGAGAGGATATGTGGTGGAAATCCGTGTACTTCGGGTGAAATCACTTCGGGAGAAAACAAGTGGGGAGAGGTTGAAACTCTCGAAGCCCGAAGAGCCGAAGTGAATTTCATTCGTCGATTTGTGGGAGACATGTGTCAAAAAATCATCAACTTTAGGTGAAATCACTTCGGGAGAAAGCGAGTGTGGAGAGGTTGAAAATTCTGAAGCCCAAAGAGTTGAAGTAGTGAGTTATGATGACGCCACCTGGAGATGACATGGACCTCTCCTATAACTTCCACGTGCCCCCACCTGGAATGTTGACAACTGTACTATGTGGGCCCTGAGGTTGCATAACATAGTTAAAGGTCGACAGGCCCACACTGGCGTTGATCACGATACATCAAGATCGACGGCTAGGAGGCATTGCAAGGACCCAAATTGCATGGAACTTAATTTCCCAGGGCAGTCCTGCAATCCAAACCACGGTTTTACCATGGGGGTTACGTGTCAGCGTCATAAGAATTGTGGGACGAAAGGTGGGTTACTCCAAACTGCGGATGCATGGCCCCACAATTTGAAAGGCGTTATGTGATGTGACTATTCAATATCTTAGTTCAAGTACAGAAACCGCAGGTCCTAGTGGACATGTGGTGCTAGTTGTGAAGTCCGGAGACTTGACACTCTAGAAGAAGTGGTGCATGAAGGAATGTGGACCGTAGATCCACTATTATTCGTGCATTCTACAGTTCATTGTTCTGTGATGTGGTGACGCACAGAAAAAGGGGAAACTCTGAAGCTCCGGAGCCCAAAGTTTCAACACTCCGGATAAGTGCCCAAATCATTAGCACTCAGTCCCAGCCCTGGTCACAGGTGGACCAAGGACCGAGAAAGAAGGGGCTAGCACCGAATGGTGAATTGTTGTAGAAAAAAACATGGCTTAGAAATAGAATCGTGGGGATTCTTGATCGACGCAGACCCACTGAAAATGGAGTCTGATATTCTTTCTGTTGAATCATATTGTCTAAGTCCTATGGAAAATTATTAAAGACTGATAGCCTGACAAAAATTTGGTTGACTGCACATTTTGAAAATTTAGCAATTGAGGGAACCGAACCGAATTGTCGCATAGTGCAGAGGAATGGAGGAGACACAGGATGCTTACAGTTCGGAGAATGAAGCAAGAGGAAGGGATGTCTATTTTGGAGTTGAGGGAACAAACTCTAGTGGGCATGGAAAAGAGATAGATAAAGAAGGAAACATGATGAAAATCATTGAAAAGTTGCAGAAATATGTCCAGACTCATCGAGCATATAACAAAAATCTCATAAAATCCAAGGAGAAACAGGGAGAATTCAACATAAAGTTGATGTGGAGCCTGGAAAGAATTGAAAAGAAGTTGGATAAGGAGAGTGGCTCAAGCAAAATAGGAAGTCACGAGACCCCTGAGAAGAAAGGAAGATCAAAAAGCGTTAGCAGGAATCACCGTCAGTCCCCGAAACATTCCAATAAGAGATCATACATCAGTTCAAGTCCATCTACTGCCAAAAAGTATAGGAAATTAGAAGTGGATGAACTGAAGGGTGAAATGAATAAAATCAAGCCTCCTACTTTTGACGGAGAACATAAGAAAGATGAATATGTTGAGACATGGCTACTGGGCATGAGGAAATATTTTCAACTGCAAAACTATTCTTCTCATGCAGAGGGAAGAATTTCCATTTACCAACTTAAAGGAAAGGAATCCATATGGTGGGATCAACTTGTGCAAGTATAACACGTTAGAGATAAGAATGTTACATGGAGGGAATTCAAGAGACATTTTGAAAAGAAGTACTTAACTATGAGGTATTATGACAAGAAAATCAAAGAGTTCTTCGAACTCAAGCTGAGAAGTATGTCCATTGATGAGTATGAAAGAAGATTCTTGGAGTTGTTGAAATATGTCCCCTTCATCAAGGATGAGACAATTAAGATTCAAAGGTATCTGAGTGGGATGCCATCTTCCATCAGTGACAAGATCTAGTATGATGACCCAAAAAATATAGAAGAAAATATAAGGAGAGAAAAGTGCTTATATGATCAGCAAAAAGAAAAGCCTAGTTTCCAAAAATCTTGGGAAGACAAGAAGAAGTTTAAGAGGGAGCAGAGGCAGAAGGGAAACAAACCACCATTTTTTAGAATTATCCCTCTAGGAAATCCAGTTTTGAGAGAGCCCGGGATGGTTGAAGTAGGTGGGAAAAGGCCAATGCCAACACCTATGTAATATCGGGGATGAAAAGGAGATCAGAGGTATAGATATTGTCCTCACAGAAAGGAAAAGGTGAGAGTTGTTCACAATGTTCAGAAAGAAGAAACATTGGAGGACATGGGAAGAATAGTACCAAGGATCTATGCAGCCTTGGAGAACAAGCAAGTTGAGTTTCAATCACACATGATTGAAGTTGAAGGTATGATCAATAGCCATGCCGTTACTATTTTAATAGACTCAGGAGCTAGTCATAGTTACATATATCCTAAAGTTGTGGAAAGATTATGCTTGTCGAGAAGTAATCATGAGAAATCTTGGCTGGTACATCTGGATACAAGAGCCAAGAAGAAAGTTGTTGAGTCAGTTAAATCATGTCCAGTGGGCATGAATGGACTAAGTACCAAGGAAGATCTAAATATCTTTCCTTTAGGTTCATATGATTGCCTAATTGGTATGGAATGGTTGGAACAACACCGTGTCGTTTTAGACTGCCATAAAAAGGCATTCACTTGCTTGGATGAGGAAGGAAATCGAAGAGCAGTCCAAGGAATTCCCAGGGCAGTTGCTATTAGAGAAATTTCAGCAATGTAGCTGACGAAATGCTACAGAAAAGGCTATCAGTTATTTGCAGCTCATATGGAGGAAGAATCTAAGGATAAGGTGCCAATTCTAGAGGATTATGCAGTCCTGGAAGATTTTGAAGATGTGTTCAAGGAGGTACCAGGACTACCTCCAAAGAGAGATATTGATTTCTCTATAAATTTGACACCTGGAGCAGCCCCAGTGTCAAAGAATCCCTACAGAATGAGTACACCAGAGTTGAAGGAACTACAAATGCAGCTTGAAGAGCTTCTAAAGAAGGGGTATATCTGCCCAAGTGTATCACCTTGGGGTGCCCTAGTGTTTTTTGTAAAGAAGAAAGATGGAATAATGAGATTGTGCATCGATTTCAGACAGTTGAACAAGGTGACTATAAAAAACAAGTATCCTTTACCAAGGATTGACGATCTCTTTGATCAATTAAAGGATGCAAAGATATTTTCAAAGATAGATCTCAGGTCAGGATACCATCAGGTAAGGATTAAAGAGGAAGACATCAAAAAGACCACCTTCAGAATGAGGTATGGTCATTATGAGCTCACAATGGTGCCATTTGGGTTGTCAAATGCACCAATTGTTTTCATGTGCTTAATGAATGGTGTTTTCAGGGAATATTTGGACAAGTTTGTCATTGTATTTATGGATGACATCCTTGTATATTCCAAGTTGGAGGAAGAGCATGAACATAATCTAAGGAGGTGTTGCAGGTGCTAAGAGAGCACCAACTGTATGCCAAATTGAGAAAGTGCTCATTTTATCAAAAGAAAATCCATTATTTGGGACATATCATTTCAAAGGAAGGGATAGTAGTGGACCTTGAGCAGATAGAGGCCATTAGAGGATGGTCAACAGCTAAGAATGTGACAAAATTCAGATCATTTATGGGTCTAGCTAGCTATTATAGGAGATTCATTGCAGGGTTTTCAAAAATTGCTCACCCAATCACTTCATTACAAAGAAAAGGGGTGAAATTTCATTGGACAAAAGAATGTGAAAGACGCTTCCAACAATTGAAGCAACTGTTAACTAGTGCTCCAATCCTGAGGATTGAAGATCCAAATGAAGATTTTGTAGTGTGTACAAATGCATGCAAAGAAGGACTGGGAGGAGTCCTCAGTCAGAATGGGTTTGTGGTATGTTATGAATCCAGAAAGCTGAAGGATCATGAAAGGAACTATGCAAATCATGATTTAGAGTTGGCAGCCATAGTGCACACCCTGAAGAAATGGAGGCACTACCTCATGGGAAGGAGGTTTGAACTGAGGACAGACCATAACAGTCTGAAGTATTTGTTTGATCAACCAACCTTGAATGCTAGGTAGAGTAGATAGTTGGAATTTCTTTGTGAGTATGACTTTGATATCAAGCATATCAAAGGAAAGGAGAACAAAGTGGCTGACGCACTCAACAAAAGAGTGCATGAACTACATGCTACAGACATTAGCATGTATTAAACAGATATTAAAGGAAGAATTTCAGAAGCTGCAAATGCAGATTTGTAGTACATGGAATTGGTGGCAAAGCTACAACAAGGTAAGATGCTACAGAAAGTGTAATATTATAAATTGGAAGTTGATGGAACACTCTTGTACAAAAACATAATTTATGTACCTAATTCCCAGAAATTGAGAATTATGATCTTGAAAGAAATGCATAATGTGCCTTATGCTGGGCACCCTAGATATCAGAAAACAATGGCAGCAGTCAAGAGCCATTACTTTTGGCTAGGCATGAAGAAGGAAATTGTAGAGTACATAGCTAAATGCTTAGAATGTCAAAGGGTCAAGGCTGAGCATAGTCACCCAACTGGGTTGCTACAACCATTGCCCATTCCTGAGTGGAAGTGGGAAGTGGTGACAAAGGATTTCATCATAGGATTTTCTAGAATTGGCAAGCAACATGATTCCATCATGGTGGTGGTGGATAAGCTTATGAAAGATGCCCATTTTATTCTATTGAAAATTGCTCACAAGGCAACTAATGTTGTTGTTCAGAACGAATCTAAACTTCAACACATCCTATCATCCTGAGTCTGATGGGAAAATAGAAAGGGTGAACCAGGTAATAGAGGAAATGTCAAGGATGTTGATTAAGGTTGGTTGTCATTGATTTCAACCCTTGAAGAAAGTCCGGTAGCGAATTCCGGTAGAAAAAAGGTTTGGGTAATGGACCCAAGGTGGTTTCATGTATAATGGTATGAGTTTTAATATATTTGAAGGTAATACTATTATATAAGGATAATACATGTCATGCCATTTCCGGTGGTATGTGGAACGTCACATAACTCCTCACGGTTTGAGAGTTATGGAATTACGAAGTTGGAGGACCCTCATATGTTGGATTGAAGCTCCAAAAGGTCAAAGAAGTCAAAGATCTTGCAAAGAAGAAATTATTATTTAAATGATAAAGTAAAGTGACAAAGTCAAAAAGGATTATTTAAATAATAAAGTGAAGTGACAAAATCAAAGAAGATTATTTAAATGATAAAGTGAGGTGACGAAGTCAAGGAGGAATATTTAAATGATAAAGTAATGGAGAACTTTATAATTATGGAAATTGGTTAACCCTAAAAATGAGAAAAAAGGGTTAAGTGACCTAAAAATGGGTTAAGTGACCTAGAAATGGGTTAAGTGACCTAGAAGATGGAGAGTATAAATAAGAGGCAAGGCTCTCTCATTTAAGATTACACTTGAGAATATTGAATATCTATAGGTGACTGAGGTAACCAAAGGATATCTAAGCTGAATTTCAGAGGGAAGGTGAAGAAAAGAGGGATGGAATTCAAGGGAGGATAAATTCTTTTGATGATGCTTTCTAAGGTATGTTATTTACAGGTCATCTCACCATTTTCACAATAATTTTTTTTCTAGAATGATTCAGACCGTGATATTGATAGGACATTGAGGAAATATATCCAAGTATCTATGGTAAACAATTAATCTTGTGGTTCATTGTATTTTTGGAGTTACACTCCGTGGAAAATAGGGTTTGTGGCTAGTCCTGAAACTAGTCTAAAACATGTGTTTCGGGTAAAAACACCATAACTTCTTCATAACAGATCCAAATTTAGTAAGACAAAATGTGTTGGTTAGAGTACAACCTATAGTATATTGTGTAATATTTTTAGATCTATTCAACAAATATTCCGTCCAGGGCATGCTCTACAAGGTTTCTCTCTAGAATAAACCATAATTCAACAAGGTATGCCATTTTTTATATAACTCCTTTTTGAGAGGTTGCAAGTAGTGACACCTGGAGGAATTGCATAAAACACACTAAAGAACATTGTGTATCAGTTTCATATATTTATTCATTACAGGTACATAGTTATGATTATTTCAAGTTAGGGTTGTTGACTAATCCAAAACTAGTCATGTGAGACTAAAGAAAAGTTTGATGAAAATTCTAGTCTCTTGTTGTTAAATTTAAGGAAGGTTTGTAGGTATGTGATCTTATACACCAGGTCTATTACAAGTTACAAATCATATTTGGATGATGATATTGATGAGGGCTTTTGGTTGAGGTACATGTCGGGTACATGGTTGAGACAAGTAGTTGATGAGATGGCACACACATGAGGTGTATAGTTGATGATGTTGGTACATATTGATGAGTCATAGTTGATGAGTAGTTGACACATGATTGGTACAAGTTGGTGCATGGTTGATGCACTTGTTTATGGTACAAGTTGATTACAGGTTGAGGTATAGGTTGGTGCATGGTTGATGCATGGTTCAGGTTTATTGGTACAGGTTTACAACTGTATATCTCACAGTGATAGTGTGATAGTGGTTCCATTATTCTACTTCTACTTCAGGGTGGTTGGACGGGGCAAGGACAATTAGTTGTAGCCACCTTCTGGTTGTAGCCGAAGAACATAGGGGGTTGTAGCCTCCTTTTGGCTGTAGCCAGAGAATAGGGGAGTTGGAGCTTCCTTCAAGTTGTAGCCTAAGAAACAAGGGGGTTGGACCCTCCTTCCAGTCGCAGCTGGAAAACAAAGGAAGTTGGTGCTTCCAATGAGTGTAATTCTTTAATACATATAAGAAAAAAAATTCCGTGGTTTTCTCCCGCTTTGGGTTTCCACGTAAAACACTGGTGTATTGTGTATGTGTATGATTGTTCATTTGTTCATTGCTTATTTACTCTAAATTTATTGGATGATAATGCTATATTGATATAATACTTGGATTATATGGTTAAAAATAATTAAATTTCTATATTACTGATTCACCCTTCCCCCCCCTTCTCAGTAATCCAACAATTGGTATTAGAGCAGGTTCCTTCAAAAATCAGTTTAACCACTGAAAGGTAGATCATGGAGAGCAACAACTTATATAAAAATGGAATACCACAGTTCAATGGATAGAAGTATGCATTTTGGAGCATAAGGATGAAAACATATATATAGGCACATGGATTTGAAATTTAGTAATCAATTGTAGATGGATACACAGCACCAACAGTGCCGCCAACAAATGAAAAAGATGTGAAACTCGGTCAGAATAATTCCAAAGACAAAAACGCACTTCTGAATGGTCTTAGTGAAATGATATTCACCAAATTTTCACATTGTAAATCCGCTAAAGAGATTTGGGACAAACTTCAAAATATTTATGAAGAATATTCAAAAGTCAAAGCAGCAAAGCTTCAAACTTACAGAGGTCAGTTCTAACAACTTAAGATGAAGAAAGATGAAAATATTCTAGCTTACTTTTTATGATTTGATGAAACAGTGAATGCAATCATAGGATTGGGAGAAGAAATAAAAGAATCTGTAATTGTTCAAAAAGTACTAAGAGCTCTTCCTATGATATTTGACCCTAAGATATCAGCACTAGAAGAAAGATCATATCTAAACTCAATAAGCATGGACAAATTACATGGAATCTTTGCAGCATATGAAATGAGAACTGAACAGGAAAATCTAGATATAAATGAAACAACCTTCAAAGAATACAAACATTCAAAGCAAAAGGGAAGGAAAAAAGAAGAACATAGCAGCAACAGTGACGTCTCAAAAGATGATGAAGAAGTGGCCAACTTTGTCAAAAGACTGAACAAGGGAACCGACGGTAGGTATAGAGGTAAGCTTCCTTTAATTTTTTTTAATTGTGATGATATTGGTCATTTTGCTAACAAATGTCCTTATAAGAAAAAGAGAAATGATGAAGGTTACTCAAAAGGAAAACAAACATATAAAGGCAAAAGAACTACAAATAAAGTTTTCAAGAAAAGCTTATGCATCAAAGAAGACATCTCATCATCAGATGAATATGAAGTCAGTGACAGTGAGACATAAAGAGTTCTATTCATGGCAGTAGAAGACTCTGATAAAGAAGACTCCGAAGAAGAACATGAAGAAGCCGAAGAAGAATATGAAGAAGTCGAAGAAGAAATTGAAGAGGCAGAAGTTGAATACCGAGAGGAATTAATGTGTGCCATAGAAGTTATTAGAAGAGAAAAGAAGAAAGATAAGAAACTACAAGCAGAACTAGACAAGAAAGAAGACACTCAAGAACTAGAACAAATGATCACAAATTTGAAGGTCTAAATAGAAGAAGATAAAATAATTGAAGAAGCTCTCAAAGAACATCTAGAAGAAAAAGACAAAATCATTGGAAATTTGGAAGAAAATATTGTCACATTAAGAAAGGATCTTCAAAATATGTAGAACAACTCAAAAGTTTTGGATGACATTCTCAGTAGTAAAAAATCTCATCATGACAAGTCTGGACTTGGATACAATCAGACAGAAAAAGGATCAATCTCCAAAACAACATAGCAAGAAACATATCCAAAAATCTATGTAGAAACAATCAAGGGGGATAGGAATATATGCAAGAAATATTACAGGGACACTCCTCCACCGAGAATATTCAGATTTTAGAATCAACAACTGACAGATAGGCCTCAGGAAGAAGAAGAATTTATAAGAGTACCTCCTTTAAGAAGATCTTCAATTCCTAGGTATCAAACTATCTTTTTTGGTTTATGTTATGCATGTAATAATTTTGGACATAAAGATGTGAATTGCAGAGATAACAATAGGAACACAAACAACTTTGAAAGTCATACACAAAGGAGTTATCCAATAAGGCCTAGTGAAACATAGAGAAGAAGTTACAACAGGTTTGAATCTTTGAGCACTGAAGTGGAATGTTACAAATGTAACAATTTTGGACAGATGGCTAAAGATTGCAGAATGAAAGTCCCTCCTAGAAAACCACAACAGAATAAAAACAGTCACAGACAGGAACCTCAGAAAAGGACATGGATAAGAAAGCAAGATCAATATAGAAATGAAGAATGCACACTCACTCTACAAGATAAGAAGAAGAAACATGGTTGGTATGTTGACAGTGGCTGTTCAAAACACATGACAGGTGATAGAGACAGGTTTCTTACATTACGAAAGGAAAGAGATGGATCAATCTCCTTCGGAAATGATGATTCAACTAAAATCATTGGAAAAGGCACAGTCAGAATTGGGAACAAGAATACCAAGGCAGAAAATGTTCTACTAGTAGAAGATATGAAACATAATCTTCTAAGTGTGATTCAAATGTGTGACCAAGGTCATAAAGTTACTTTTGATTCCCAAAAATTCGAGATAAGAAAAGAAGGCTTAGTAAAATTGATTGCTACAACTGCGAGAACTTCAAGCAACATATATGTATTAAGTGAAATTGGAAATGAAAAGTGTTGTCTAGGAAAGGAAGATGAAAGTTGGCTATGGCACAGAAGAATGGGTCACATACATTTTGATAACCTTGCAAAGTCAACAGAAGAGAAGCAGTCAGAGAAATGCCCCAGATCACGAAACCAACCAACACTTTATGCAAGCATTGTCAACAAGGAAAGGAAACAAAGACCAGGTTCAAATCAAAGGAATATTCAATGACAAAACCACTGGAAATTATGCATACTGATCTAGTTGGACCAACTACAACAAAGGGTTTAAAAAGTGAGAAATACTTTATGTTATTAGTTGATTATTATACAAGAATGATTGGAGTTTGCTTTCTCAAGAATAAGTCAGAAGATTTTGAAAATATCAAGATATACAAGGAAATCGTTGAAAATGAAATGGATTCAAAAATCAAATGCTTGAGATCTGATAATGG
>JASDQU010504138.1:138925-149588 GCA_032191745.1 Picea mariana | reverse complement strand
GAAGAACCAATAGATCCTGAAGAGGGGGAGTGTCTCTTCCATTCATAGATGTGGGTGAAGGGGACCCTGTTGCATTTCATTGTTGATAGCGGTAGCCAGAAGAACTTCATCTCAGCTAAGGTCGTCAAACAATTGGGGTTGTCGACAACACAACACCCGCAACCATACAACATCGAGTGGCTTCACTATGGATGAGATCTCATTGTTAGCCAATAGTGTCACATGTTTTATGGAATCCAACTCTTCAAGGATGAGGTAGTTTATGATGTTGCCCCTCTTGATGTCTGTGATGTTGTTTTGGGCCAACCATATATGTGGAAACGCCATATTATTTATGAGTCTCAACCCCGTAGTGTCATTATTACTCTGGGGGTCAACTTTATAGGATACCAGAGGTAGTTTCGAGTATTGTTCCACCAAAACAGTGTCGCAAGGTAATCTCTCATACTACAAAAGTCAGCCTCTTCACAGTCTGTTCAAAGGATACACAAAAGGCCACTGCAACCACTACAGCCTCAGCACCTTCTATCCAACAGAAGCATATTGCAGAAGAGAAAAAAGATAGTGTTTCTTCACCTATGATGGTGCCTACATAATGCCCCATCAAGTCCAGAGACAACAGATTGGTGGAACAGATTCAACCACGCCGGCAACAGGTTCATGACAGCCTTCAACAGACCAAGCAGCGCAACTTCTCCAATAATGCACGCAAATCACCAAGATTCAGATTCAACAAACTCTCTCTCCTCTTCCCCGGGCACTCAACGCAATGGAGAGCATTGCTTCCTAAGGGGGAAGGACTTATCCAAGTGGATATTGGTGGCCACCCACCTATTCCAAATTCCAATTGGCTCATCTTGAGAGTTTTTCAGTTCAGCATGTTTCTCTGTAATGGGGACTTTTCTTTGTAATTATGGGTTATGCACTTCCGGGAATGTGCCCTAACAACATCCAGGTGGATAATGGTGACCACCCACCTATTCCAATTGGCTTATTTTTTTAAGTTTTCATATCAGTGCATCTTTATGTACTTCCAGGGCCATTTAGGGCCCTAAACAATGTTTTCTTGGCTTTCCATAGTCAAACAGTAGACGAAGTCAGAGTTTGATGGCATAATGTGTAGTTCTTGAAAAGACCTTTCGAATGGGCTATCACACGCCTAAAACAAAGATCGTATGCAAAAGTTACAACTCTGGGAAGTTGATGTACTAACTTACCCCAACAGGGCCCACATGAATTTTGGTGCTTCATCTCCTATGGTTAGGTTTTTGGATGTCTAGGGTTTTGGCATTCATGTTTATTACAAAAAAAGGCCTTCAAAGCCTCATTGTAATCATATTCTTGCGAATGAGCGTAGTCGTCACATCTCTTCTCAAAGATAAAGTTGCCACCATTCTAATGAGTCTTGCACTCTGTATTTTTTATAGTCTATGTACCTTCCTTTCATTATAGAAATCATTTATTGTTGTACTTCTCTGTTTTTGACAATATTTATGTGTATTTCATTGTAATATATTTTCTTTCGTTTCATTCCGAAAATAATCCAGATCAGATTTGGGCATCCTTATAACCTTGCACTAATTCCTTCCATGGTGTAGTTTCACCCTTATAATTTTCATGAAACCTTATCCCCCTCACTTCTTAGGGCACCATCGATCATAACTTCTCATTTCTAAAGGAATTCCTATTGAAAGATAAAAGTAGTATCATTTGATAAGATTTCTAGTGGATATGAGGAATAATCTGCAAAATCTTCCTCCTCCATAGCTTTTGTTCAATAACCATACCTATATATTAGGTAAATTAAATAAAAACACTCCCTTGAATTTTCCCAAATTGTTTATTCATTTTCGACATACTTATATATATTAGGTAAAATTAAATAAAAACACTCCCTTGAATTTTCCCAAATTGTTTATTCATATTTCGAATAGAATCAAACATTAGGGAATAGCCTAACCCACCACCATTCTTCATTGCTAAAACACAATCCATTAATAATGTTACAAAAGATTGGATTTATTAAATGTAAATTGTGGATATAAAGCAAAATTACACTGGTGCCAATCTCAAGGTTTGGAGAGCACTTACTTCATGTAGATTTATAATATAAAATAATTTATATTATTAAAATACAAATTATTTAATATTATAATTTAATAATTTATGTTATAGATTTTTTTTTATTAAAGGTGGATAAATCTCAATTTGTTTTTATTGTATCATTAATTTTTTGAGGTGGTAAGGCTTGGATTCAAATAGATAAATCTAGTGCTTAAAATAAACTAGTATATATCTATCTTAAATATTTTTATTGTCATTTCTAAAACATTAGGGAATAGCCTAACCCACTACCATTCTTCATTGCTAAAACACAATCCATTGATATGTTACAAAAGAATGGTTTTATTAAATGTAAAATGTGGGGATAAAACAAAATTACACGGGTGCCAATCTCGGGGTTTGGAGAGCACTTACCTGATGTAGATTTATAAGATAAAATAATTTATATTATTAAAATAAATTATTTAATATTATAATTTAATGATTTATGTTATAGTTTTTTTATATTAAAGGTGGATAAATCACAATTTGTTTTTATTGTATCATTAACTTTTTGAGGTAGATTCAAATAGATAAATATAATGTTTAAAATAAACTAGTATATATTTATTTTAACTGGAAATTTAATAAACATAAAGAAGGATAAAAAAAAATCAAAACACAAATCTACTTATACTGAAATAAAATAATATTAGAGTTAAGATGAATTAATACTGATTTATTTATATTTACATAATCTCTTTTTAAAATTTATTTTATTATTATAATAACTTATAAAAAAAAATTTAAATCACTTTTATTTAAATATTTTTTCAATTTAATTTATTAATGTCTCATATCTTCTAACCAAATTATAAATACATCTCATTACTTTCTATATAATTATTAATTAAAATGATTTTTATTACAATATTAATTAAAATAATTTCAAATAACCAAAACACTTTTCAACCTTTTTCAAATCACCTCTTTCCATTATGTGTAATAAATAAGATTCATTGTATAAAGTAAAACCCCTCACCCATCTTCCTACTAATGTTAAAATTATCTTTAAAAAACAACGCTATTCTAATTTCAAATAACTTAAAACATTTTTCAAAACACTTCTTCCCACTTTGATAATAAACACAATTTACTCTATAAATTAAGACTATAACTTTTTTTTAATCTATTAATAGTAAAAACCCTTTAATTCCCTTATATGCATCTTCCCACTTATCTTAAAAATAACGCGACTCCATCCATATCAGTCTCAACTCCTTAATATTTTTTCAAAATAATTATTAGAGTTAGAAACGACATATCTTTTACCTAAATTGTAAGTACACCTCATTACTTACATTGTAATTAATAATTATGAAGATTTTTGTTACTACTTTATTTATGATAGTTTCAAATAATTTAGAACACTTTTTTAAATTGTTAGAGATATTACACACTCACTTAGGTAATTATTTTTCTACGTTTGATAGTATAATGTTGAGAACGCTTTCTTGGATGAAAATATTTTCTCTAGAGAATATTTCTCTACAAAATAGGGCTCTCCTCTTCAGTTCAGAGTCAGTTAGACTAGTGGAAGCCACCCATGCATGGAAACCTCGGTTTTATCACCAACAATTGCATGTGTTTCTCTCACTTCCACACGCGTGACTCAGGTAACTGATGATTGCGTGGATCTGTTAACTAGGACTACGTGGCAGATTACTTCGATTTCTATCAGTGAGTGTCTAGATCTCTCTATATCACTACTATGGCAAATTTACTTAGCCATGTAGAATAAATCATGTGTAATTAATCATTCTCTCATTAGTGAATACAATTCTATTGATTATTTTCTCTCATCTCTTCTCTCCTTCTCTCAATTTGTAAGCTTTGTACGAATTATTGTTAACTAGATTCTATGTGCAAGTTTCATCACAATTCTACATGGTATTAGAGCCCACAGGTTGCTAGGAGCAAGGTGCACAGGTATCTTATTTGCAGGTCTAGAAGGGAGATGCAGTGAGAAAAAATGGATTATTTGCCGATAATACTTCTCACTCCTCATAACTACTTTGAGTGGAAGCTAAAAATTTTACATCAGATAAGATGCAGAGGCTTGTACCAGATTACTATGGTGACAGAGATTGAGCCAACTTCTGCTATTGAGAAGAACATGTATCTCAATTGCATGGATGAGGCTTATGACCACCTCTGTGTGTCTATGTCCCCCGCGCTTTTGTTTCACATTGAAGATTGTACCACACCAGACGAGATTTGGACAAAATTGGAGGATCTCTTTGGTAAACAGGATGAAATGAGAGGCCATATGCTTGAGGTTGAGCTAAATTACTTAGATTCGAGGAATTTCAACAACATATAGGACTTCTTTACGAAGTTCAAGTCCCTCCTCCTTCATATAAAGGGATGTGGAATAGATAAATCCACTCAACACAATCAGTTAATCCTTTTTGTCTTAGCAAAACTTGGTCTGGATTATGTTGTTTTTGTCTCATCGTTTCATACAAAAATATTCACTTCAAGAGCGGTCTAGAAAATGTCAACATTGGATCAGTTTATTGAAGCCCTCATGCATGAGAAATATAATCTCAACAAAATGGGGATAATCAAGGGACCCAATGTGCATGTACTTGTTGTGCATGAAAGCAACGACACTTCCAATCCAAAGACCAAGCAAAAAGACAAAGGAAAGGCACATGCAGAGCCAAAGAAGGAAGGGTACTTCAAACCATTCGATGATTCCTCGGGACCGAAAGGTGGAAAAGGAAAGAAAGGAAAGACCAAATGCGATTACTGCAACCACGGTTACCATCCCGAATCCTCATGCATGAAGAAGAAGATTGATCATATGGCGCATATTCTTCAGAAGAACAACCTCAGGGATCACATTCCCGAAGCTGCCAAGAAGAAGCCGAAAGATCAAGCCAAACGAGGTAACTTTCATGCACTGATTGCCATTAACTCTTCTCATGATGCATGGATCTTAGATTCAAGCACATCCCACCATATGGCAACAAGAGAGAATGTTTTATCTTCTATTTCTGCATGCATGGGTCCCCCCATCCTCATGGGAGATGATACCCCAGTTGAGGTCATTGGCCAAGCGAGAGTAGAACTCCCACACAGATGTTTTGAGAATGTCTTGCATGTTCTAAAACTCTCTGTGAATGTACTCTCCATTTATCAAATAATGCATTCTGGTACAAGAAAAAGGGTGGAGTTCACACCCATTTCCGTAACCATATCTGATATTCATGATAACTCCATGATTTTTGTTGGTGAGGTAAACCACCAATCTCGTTTGCATACTTTCAGTGAATTCATTGCTAAATCTGATTCTGCTTTACTACTGATGCATGTTGATGATAATAGTATATTATGGCACAAGAGATTCGACCATCTGAACTTCAAATACATGCAGTGACTATGAAAACATGATATGGTCACCGACTTTCCCAACATGCACTTTTCAAAAGGAATTTGTCAAGGATGTGTTCTTGGAAAACATCCTCAAGAGAAATTTGAGAAAGGGAAGGCCTAGAGGGCCTCCTCTCCTTTGGAGCTCATCCATAGTGATATGATGGGAACCTTTCCTCATTCGTCCATCAAAAAAGCAAGGTACATGCTTACATTTATTGATGATTTCTCACAATACACTTGGGTGTATTTTCTTAGGCATAAGTCTGAGGTTTTTTAGCATCTCAAAGACTTCAAAGCACATGCAGAGACTCAGCTCAGGAGAAATACCAAAATCATTTTCATAGACAATAGGGGGGAACAAGTGAACCGAGATGTCCAAAATCTTTGTTTAGAGGCATGTATACAGTTCAAACACACAGTACCCTACACTTCGCAGCATAATGGAGTAGCCGAAAGGAAGAACAGATCCCTCAAGGAGATGGCCACTTGCATGTTGCATGCAAGATCTCTATCGCCCAAGATTTAGGCCAAGGCACTTAACTGTGCCAACCATGTTCCTCATAGATTTGTGAAGGACCGAACTCCCTTTGAGGCATGGAGTGGAAGCAAGTCGTAAGTCACCCACTTCTGAATATTTGGATCATGTGCATGGGCCCACATACCCTCCGAAAAGAGGAAAGTTGTAATACCCCCGTGTTGAACCCCAATTGTAATTGTACATGGGCTTGATTGCCTATGTGATTATTAGGCCAGGAGCCTAGATGCTAAAAGGCCAACGAGCCTATCATTGTAATATGTAATCAATCATATTATTAACATCATTGTTGCATACCAATCAAACAAAAAGAGTCTAAGGGCCTAAACTGCACTAGAAAGGGAAAGGGGGGCTAAGAGTCTAGGAAGGGGGCTAAGCTAAGGGGGATTAATCCCAAGGGAATATTATATTAATATTCCTTAGAGTCTAAAGTTATGGATATATGATATTTTTACCTAAGTTCCTAATTATGAGGAAGGTATCACCTAAGTGGGGGGGGGGAGTGGGCCCAAGATAGTTCCCAACATGACATGTGTCAAGTTGGGAACATGCAAATATATTTGGGGGATATATTAAATCTTTCCATCATTCCTCATTATTCCTTCATCCACTCTTGCTATTCGTACCTTCCTGGATCCATCAATCATACACACTCTGCATCCATCTTCCATGCCTGCACTTGGGAAGTTTGGGAGTTGTTTTCAACCAGTAACCTGGTATATTGAGTTAAAGAGGCGGGTTGTCAGGCTCGCGTGCTATTGAAGATGCAGGTTTCCAGGAATGTGTGCTATTGAAGAAGTGGGTTTTCAGACCCGTGAGCATTCTCTCCAAGTGAGAGAACTGTTGGGAATTGTTCCCTAATGCCAGGTTGCAACTACAGAGCTCTGAGACTTTCTGTCTGGCCTATTGTTGAAGCCCCAAAAGGAAATTGGGGTAGCCAAAGGACTGTTGAACAGAGAATGGGCACACTTCTTGGAGTGGGACAGGCATGTGTGGAATGAGAGGTTGTAGTTTGTCTGCTAGAGTTGGCACCTTGGTATGAGTATTTCAGTTGTTTGAGAGACCTTAGCCTAGTTAGGATTCATTTTCCCTAGTGGATTTTTATTCCCAGCTTAGGGGTGACCTGTTGTTGAGAGTTTATGAGCAGCAGAGTCTATGGTTGGGAGGAAATTCTGGGGTCTGTAATCAGTTGGTGATTTTTTTTACAACACATAAATGTCTTTTCTGGGTTTGGTTTAATTACTGTGTGATTATTTATGTATTTTTGTTATGGGTTTTTCCTATATATGTTGCATGAAAATATTTGTTGTCAATTTGCATAATTTTTTTCTTATGCAGAGCATCATCAATAAATTAAATGGTATCAAAGTTGGAATTTTGGTGTGGCATGGCCTAGATTGGGGTTAGGGATGCTACAAAGGCATTATATCCATAGAGTATCACATGCATATTCGTGGTTGGTACGTCGAGGGGGCACAATACAACGATGATAGTTGATTGATGTTGACCCCCTCTGATCGTCAATCGTCCGATCAAATGGACATGCAACTATGTGCATCGGGAAAAATGGGCACGGGATGGGGCCCACCCATCCCCGCGACCCAATGAAAATGAACCACGTGGAGTACAAAGGATTGTGAACCCAAAACATTAATTAATGTGTGCACCAAGTGGATGTAGAGGTAGGAGAATGAAGGGGAAAGAGAAAGAAGAAGAAGAAGATAAAGGTTGAAAAGGCAGTCCAGGGTGGCCAGAGGTTGATAGGGCACATTCCCAAGGTGTCAGGTGGACTTGGGATGCTATGTTAGCATCCCAATCAACATAAGTTAGCTAGAATTTAAAGAAAACAGTGAAAATTTACTCAGAAAATTGGTATTTTTCGAGTCATATTTTTGTAGGCCAATTTCAGAGGCGTAAACAATATTTTTTGAAAAAACAATTCACATGAAATAATATGGTTTCTTCATCTAAAATAATAGAGCTTGGAGAGATCTTTCTAACGGTATAAATCGTTCATCAAACGGAGCCTATATGAGGGAGTTACAAGTCAAACAATGGAGGGTAATTTTTGGGTACCAGTTCACTTCGAGGGCCATAAATTCCTACTCTGAAATCAGATTAGGGAAAATGAGAAGTCTATGGAAATATATTGAGCCATATAAGACAACCATGGAGTTAGATTCAGAATCTAGGCACCTAAAAATGCACAAGAGGGCATAGAAGGTACATGTAGCAATCGGGGCTAAAAATATAATTTGGCCTTAAATTTCAACAGGTTGTATCTAGTAGCCTGAAGCTCATATGAAGGTGAAACTTGGCCAGAATGTCCAAAATATGGTCATGAAGGAACCCAATTGAGATCCTGTCGAATTTCCAAAGGAACAGGTGCAAAGATGCATGAGCACAGTAAAAATTGCATATGGTTGAAGGGTGTACCGAAGGAGTATCTGAGTAATGATCAAATGATTGTAACTTTTTGCTTAGGACTCAGAGTTGGGAAAGAAAATAGTCATTGGAAAGGTATTGGATAGAGTAATCCATATATTCACCCATAACTTTGAACTAAGTAGAAGAATTCGTAGACAATCAAAAGGAATTTTTCGAATGCATTTAAAGAGGTTGAGTGTCCATATGTCCATAATTGCATATATGGGTTTTAGCTAACAAATGTTGATGTAGGAATATGTTATGGTTACATATAGAATAGAGAAATTCTAGGAATGTTTGTAGATAATATGAGCAAGGTAGGGATAGTTATTCAATATGTGCATTGATTGCTTGAGGAAGTTGTCAGTTGAAGACATCTAGACTTGGTGTGCAATGTGGAAGAATTTCAATGAAACTCTGATCTGGAAAAATAATTCTAGATGAGAAATATGCATACCAAATGGGGATGTTGAGTAAGGAAGAGACCATCTAAAGTTCATTATAACACATGAGTATTGGGTATGCATGGAGATGCAGCCATGGAAGTATGGAGAGATGGTTTTCATAGCAGGTGAAAGGGTTTGGACTTTGGTTAAGGATGAGCAGAGGCACTCAAGGAAAGAATGCTATGTCAAGGATGCCTCACAGGATGATCAAAATCTAGGAAGCAATAATGTTGAGATATGAATCTAGGTGAAACCATGAAGGTTTTGGAATACAAGAAGATAAAATCAGTTGTAAAGGACTTCACTGCGAAAAATCCATTTATGTTAATTAGAGTGGAATCACAAGAGTAAAGTAATTACTAGATGAAGTAATGAAATTCCATTCACTCTAAAGGATGCCAATGTAAATATAAAGCGGTACATTGTGGTCAAATATGTTCTAAAAGGATAGATATGTCAAGACGTTATTCTTCGGATAAATAAAAATAGAGTGTATATATGGAGATAAGGGCAACATCTCCAAGGATCAATCATACAGTTTTGGGGGTAGTACACCCATTATTATTATCGGAGTAGTGTAGTGGAGGCATGGTATGAATGTTATAACTTCAGGGGCAAAGTAATGAAGGTACATGTTTGCTAAAGAGTGTCAACAAATGCATAAGAAATGAATTATGTGTAGATTGGATCTAGAATGATGCAGTCAGGCTTCAAAGAAGGGTTTTCAATAAATGGAAGAAAGATTATAGGGCCGAGTCAAGTCCTTGAACATATTAAGATAATGAAAGAAGGTATCATGAGGTGGATTCCAAGCTAATAGGGGTGTATGGAAACACTCCATGAAGGATGACAATAATAGAAGAGGATTGTCGATGCATTCCAAAGGTGTTGAGTGCATTCCCCAACTAGATTGGGATGACGAGTCAAAAGGATTCAAGCATGGAGTTGAAAACGGTTCTATGTTCGGCATGGAAGGAAAAAGAGACAAATATTGAAGAGGACCCATCTCAAGTGGAATGGATCCATTGGT
This sequence comes from Picea mariana, assembly GCA_032191745.1. Lineage (NCBI taxonomy): Eukaryota > Viridiplantae > Streptophyta > Pinopsida > Pinales > Pinaceae > Picea > Picea mariana. The sequence continues at coordinate 139,666 of JASDQU010504138.1, read as the reverse complement.
GATATGTTAGAAGGCTAAAAGTACCAATGGAATTTAGGATGGAAAGGAAAGGTAATGTTAACTAGTCCCAATTAATCATTATGAAGCTGGAAAAGAAGACATTTGTGTAGCATTGCAATATGCTGGAAATTGAATATGAAAGTCAAGTTTGAGACCAAATGGGTCAGGAAAGGAGAAGAGAATAGTGCAAGAAACCACAAGAGTTGAAGTGTTCAAAGAGGGAAATTTGAATCAGTTTGGGTCCAGTAAATTAATGGATGTTGAAGATCCAAAGTCAATAAGAGAGCATGGATAGAAATATAATTTGGTCATGTATGCGTTCGGTCGGAGGGATCCAGGTAATAGATGAATGTTGATTATTAATATCAACATAGTATGTAGCTAGAAATGAAAAAGTAGCCAAGAGTGATTGGACTGGGAAAGTGCTCAGGACATAACCAATCATGCACAATGATTTCAGTAAGAGTACAACATGATACTAGAATCCAGTGGGAGTTGAGGACAACTAGGAATAACAAAGAAAGAAATATATGAAGAAAGAGTTTGTTGCAATTATTGTAGCATCAATTATGTTATGGCGTGTTGGAAAACCATACATAGCACAGGAAATTGGAATGCATATGCATTTATAAGCATGTTAATGATGCATTCTTAGTGCATATAGATATGCATTAATGAATATAAATTTGTTAATATATATATATATATATATATATATATATATATATATATATATATATA
>JASDQU010504138.1:117801-130308 GCA_032191745.1 Picea mariana | reverse complement strand
CCATAAGCACATAGGAAGATCTTGATCATGAATCATGGTCTTTACAGCTTCCATAATTGTTCTGTTCTTCCTTTCAGCTACACCATTTTGTTGGGGATTATAGGAAGTAGTGAGTTCCCTCTTGATCCCAACATCTTTGCAGAAGGTTACAAACTCCTTTGAGGTATATTCTCCTCCATTATCTGACCTGAGCATCTTAATCTTTCTTTTAGAAAGATTCTCTATCAAGGCTTTGAATTCTTTGAATTTACTGAATACTTCATCTTTAGATTTTAAGAAATATATCCAGGTCTTACGAGAATAGTCATCAATAAATGATACATAGTATACATACCCGCTAATGGAGGATGATGGCATTGGGCCACACACGTCTGAATGAATGAGTTCCAATACTCCTTCTGCTTTGTTGTCCCTCTTTGGAAAAGGGTTCTTGATGTTCTTCCCTTGCGCACATCCATTGCATATGCCTTCTTGATCGACCTTGAGTTCCGGTAAACCTGTGACAGCTTTGCATATGTATGGTAGCGCCTTGTAGTTGATGTGGGCCAATGTTCTATGCCAAAGTTCACATGAGTTTTCAATGGTATGGGTCATGGCAGTTTCTGGGTGACCCTTCAACTTATATAAGCCATTTTTTTCACTTTCGATGACGATTGCTTCATTTAATGTTTCTCCCTTAGCCCACATAAGAACTTCTCCATCTATGAAGGCAACTTTATAGCCTTTCTTGTCTAAAGCTGATATGGAGAGCAAGTTCTTCTTTAAGCCCAGTACGTAGAGTACGTCCTTCATTGTTATTGAGTTTTCTGAATCTAGCTTGTAGTTTTATTCTCCTATTCCCTTGATGGGATATTGATAATCATCTCCAAGAGTCACTTTCTGAGAAAACTTATTTTCTGAAATACAAGAGAGAGTATTTTTCTTACCCGTCATATGTTTTGATGCATTGCTATCAATGAGCCATCTGTCCTCTCCAGGTGATACAGATCCTGAGAGAGCTGAGATCAAGACATGGTCATTAATCATCTTCATAGGTGGTTCTTCATCTTTGGCTATGTGAGCATGTTGCCTTTTGTGCTTCCTCTTGTATTCTTCTCTTCTAACTGGACAATTATTCGCCTTGTGTCCCATATTATCACAATAATAGCATTGTATAGATGAGAGATCTCGTCCCTTGCGTTGTCCTTTCTTCTGAAAATTTCTTGGATGAGATTCTTGGTTGTTGAATTTGTTTGGTGGTTGCGATGCTCTATGATATTCCCTTTTGAAGTAGGGTTTCTTCCTTCCTCCTTTTGTATGAGTAGCTAGGGCTTGATCATCATCCCTTGCTAGTNTCTCTTCTTGGATGCATTCTTCTCATAGGCTCTCAAACTGTAGTTTCTCCTTTCTGCCACATACTGACTGGATGAAGGCATCCCAAGGTCTTGTGAGACCATTTAGGGCCGTTATTACAAATTCATCTTCATCGATGGTGTCTCCAATCGCTTTTAACTGTTCTTTTATTTCTAAGATTTGGGAGAAATATTCTTGAATCATTTATCCTTTCTGCATCTTGGTATTCTTCAATTGAGATCTTAGATTCATCTTTCAATTGATGTTCTTTCCTTCATATAGTTTTCTTAGAGCGTCAAACATCTCCTTCAGAGTTTTCTTGGACGATACATACAGGATCAGGTGGTCTTTGATTGAATCTGCAATGATTCTTTGAGCCCTGATTGAGTCCTTCTGATGCTTCGCTTTCTCTACGGCATCTTCAGGTTCCTCCACTTCTTCTTTGATGAATTTTGCTAGGTCATTCTCTGCAAGGATTAGGTCGATCCTATACTTCCAGGCACGGAAGTTTTCTATGCCTTCTAGTTTCTCAACAAGCTTTGTGCTTGCAGACATCTTGTACTTGAGGCTACGAAAATGACCAAAAATTGAAAATGCTTAAAATCAAATTTTGACCTTACCAGGAGGTGCGCTTGGCTGAGGCGAGTAGCCTGATACACTTGGATATGAGAAAATCCAATTTTTACCCTATCAAATCTGATCTGCGGATTTTTGGACTGGTGCTTCTGGTGCTTCTGGTACTTCTGGTACTGGTTATCTGGTACTTCTAGTACTTTTGTGAAATTAGGGTTTCACTTTGCGGAAGATCTAGCCACTGAAAAGGTGTGCTCTGAGTGCCAAAATGATCCTTGGGGGAGGGCACAGCTTTCTATGTTGTTAGGGAGCTGAAAAGATTCACTTTTGCAAAACCCTAATTTTTGGGTACGGTAACAGTGACGTTTTTCCTCTTGCGAATTGTGTTTCCTTCAGGTTGGCTCTGAAACCATGTTAATTTTTATGCCATTATTATAGTTCTTTGCATTTCAATAGATAAGAGCATCATAAGAACAAGATCACTGAGAAATGCACATTCACAAGAGACACAACATTTATCCTGGGAAACCCTCTAGGGGAAGAAAACCCAGCAAAAACTTCCTTATCATAAATTGCTAATACAATGTTCAAGAGATAACTCAAACCAATACAGATAGTCCTCCCCAAAAGATGTGCCACTCTTCTTTTCCTCTCTCCAACTGGTAATTGCAGCTTGCCTCATAAGAGAATGAGCAAGTGAGTTGTGTGATAAAGTGAGGCGCTAGCCTCCCTATATATACAAGACTAACACGTGTGAAAGGGTTTCACTGGCAGGGCCAACCTCTCACTCTGGGTGGGTAAACCGAACTTTAATTTAATTATGGGCCTCAATAATAACTGTTGGGGCCGACTTCTTATTCTGCCTATTACAATTGTCCGATGACCAATCTGCAAAAGGGGATTTGGTTCTAATACAATTACCGACATGATTAATCCACAATGGGGATTAATCTAATGAATAAAATAACAATAATAATAAGAATACTCTTCACAGTTAAATTATTTCAACAATAACTAATGTTTGGACTACAACCTTTTTGTGAACACTGAAGAACACCACATAATTATATTCTTGGTGTAATGTTCAGGTCAAAAAGGAAGGCATCCAAATGATTGAGCAAGCAATAGGAAGTGTATGGATTATGTGTCGAGGCATTGGCCATACCTTCTAATTTACTATGGTGGAATGAATGACTTAGAAACAAGGGCATTATGAATCCAATGCAAGGGTGTATTGAATAGTATGCATGAATAGATCATGAAAGTGTGGAAGTGAAATATGTGCACACATGCATACTAAAATAAAGTTGTGTTTTCTTGAAGGAATCGTAGAATGCCTTTTCATGAATGCATGCATATCATATATATCCTTAGACATGATTATGTTAATAGCTAAACTGTTATGATTATTACCAATGCCTAAAGTTGAGAGCATTTCAGGAGTTGTTAGATATTGCAACAAAAGAGTTGCAAGTTAAAGAAGTCACATGAGGAAGGGACTATAGGAAAGATCTGTCAGAGAAATAGAGTAATGAAAATAATTATGGCTAAGGAAAAAGCCTAGCTTTTTATAATACATGTGCAGGGAATGATAATTTCATTCCAGTTAAAAGATGAATGGATTGAAGTGATGAAATTGTTAAATGTATACAATTTTGAGATTACTTTGTGAACTTTAGTAGTTATTGCAATAAAATTTTAATGTACAAGAAATACTGACAATATGCTTGGATGAATGCAAGATGGGAGTATTGTAGAAAAGGTGGTCTCAAGTATGGAACTATTGAAATCCATAATAAATATTGATGTTTTTTGCTACAACAACTAAGAAAATATGAGATGGAATCTCATACTTGCGAAAAATTTGAATTTCATTAAATAAACAATTTGAATTTTTAAACGAAATTAATATGATATCATCTCATGATGATTGTATGTGTGTGATACATATGAGGTGATGATTATTGACGTTGGAATGCTTGATAAGAAAGACTATTGTTGGACATCGGAACCCTATGATTTCCACAAAGTGTGGATCCTTAGTGAAGGTCTAATAATGAGTTGACGTGAAATCCTAGAAGGGTGAGTGCAGCAAGGTAGAGGCAACTCAAGAATTCTTATGGCATGATGGATAGAATCTTGAGGGTGTGTCAGAAAGAGAAGTGAGTTGAATTCTACCTAAAGCAGCTATGTGAAATAAAGTAAAATACTTCTAGCTGAAGTATGAAGACATGCATCTAGAATTTGGAAAGAAGAGCACCAAAAGGATAACAAGATTCAAAAACAAAGGCATGGAGCTTTTGAAGAATTTTGAAATGTACATTGTATATCTAATGCAATGAGGACAATGCATAAATAAGGGGGAGGGGAATGCAATACCCCTAGGATGAACCCCAATTGTAAATGTACATATGTTTTATAGGATGGTGAGAAAGGATATTATGGGCCTGAGTGCCTATGTGATTATTAGGTCGGAGAGCCTAGATGCTAAAATGTCATCAAGTCTATCATTGTAATACGTAATCACTCATATTATTAATAAAATACATCACTGTTGCAAACCAACTAAACGAAAGAGTATGGGGAGCTAAACTCCACTAGAAAGGGAAACGGGGGCCAATAGTCTAGGAAAGGGGCTAAGCTAAGGGGGATTAAGCCCAATGGAATATTATATTAATATTCCTTAAAGTCTAAAGTTATGGATATATGATATTTTTACTTAAGTTCCTAATTATGAGGAACGTATCACCCAAGTGGGGGGGAAAGTGGGCCCAAGATAGTTCTCAACATGACAAGTGTCAAGTTGGGAACATGAAAATATATTTTGGGGATTTAGTACATTTTTCAATCATTCCTCATTGTTCCTTCATCCATTATTTCCATCCATACCTTCCTGGATCCATCATTCATACACACTTGGAAAGTTTGGGAGTTGTTTTCAACTAGTAACCTAGGTATTTTGAACTGAAGAGGCGGGTTGTCAAGCTCGTGTGTTATTGAAGAGACGGGTTGTTAGGCCCGTGTGCTATTGAAGAAGCAAGTTTTCAGGCACGTTACCATTCTCTCTAGGTGAGAGAACTATTGGGAATTGTTCCTTGGTGCCAGGCTACAACTACAAAGCTCTGAGACTTTATGTCTAGCCTATTGTTGAAGCCCCAGAAGGGAAGTGGGGCAGTCGAAGGACTTTTGAGTAGAGAAGGGGCACATTTACTAGGGTGGTAAATGCGTGTGGGAAATGAGAGGTTGTAGGTTTTCTACTAGAGTTGGCACCTTAGTATGAGTATTTCTGATGTTTGAGAGACCTTAGTATGGTTAGGATTCCTTTGCCTTGGTGGAGTTTTAGCTGCAACTCGGGGGTGACCTGCTACTGAGAGTTTATGAGCAGCAGAGTCTATGGCTGGGAGGAAAGTATGGGGTTTGCAAGAAGATGGTGACTTTTTTACAAAATATAAGTGTCTTTCCTAGGTTTGGTTTAATTATTGTGTGATTATTTATGTATTTTTTGTTATGGGTTTTTCATGTATATGCGGCATGTATATATTTGTTGTCAATTTGCATAATTTTGTTCTTATGCAAAGCATCACTAATAAATTAAATGGTATCAGAGTTGGAATTTTGGTGTGGCATGGTCCAACTTGGGGCTAGGGATGCTACAAAGGCATTAGATTCACAAAGTATCGCATGCATATTCATGGGATATCCAGATGGTGTGAAGGGTAACAGGTCTTTTGATCCCTCTACTGATAGGTTCATCATTAAGTTCAGTATTTAGTTTGAGGAAACTCCCGTGCATGCACCGTCAGAGCCACATGTAGATACCTTTATACCATTTCCTCCACCAGACATCGGTGATGATGAGTCCACTAGCTCATATCATGGTTCATATCTGAGCTTCAAATCTAATTCAGAAGATGATGAGCATGTCAATGATGAGCATGCAAATGTTGATCCACCACAGATGCCCAAGTGGGTACAGATGACCCTGTAGGTAGCAGGAGACCTTGTGGGGGATCCATCAGATCAAAGGAGGACAAGGTATCAATTTGAGGATCCTACTCATGCACTCACAGTTATAGAACCAGCAATGCCCATGCATTGCTATATGGTTCTATCTTCGGACCCAAAAAACTGTGCAGAGGCTATAGGGAATCCTTTCTGGGAAGTTGTTATGTAGGAGTACTACAACTCTCTCCTTGAGAACTAGACTTGGGATCTAGTTCTGCTTCATTTAGACGAGAAGCTTGTTAGAGACAAATGGGTCTATAGAACCAAGAATGCAGCAAACGAACATGTGAGAAGGTATAAGGCAAGACCGGTTGCCAAATCATTTTAGCATATCCACAAGATAGACTATGATGAGACCTTTGCTCCCATAGAAAATATGGACTCCATCTGATTAGCCCTTTCCATTGCAGCAGCCATGGGGTGGGAAGTTCACCAAATGGATGTGAAGAATTATTTTCTTCACGAGGATATCTCAAAGGAGATTTACATGGAGCCACTGCAGGGGTTCATTCAAAACTCATACTCAGTGTGTCAATTGAAAAATTCCCTTTATGGCCTCAAGCAAGGGCCTAGAGCATGGTACACAAAGATGGATTCCTACTTGCTTTCTCAACATTTTTTCAGATGCAAATCAGATCCAAACATATACATGCTAAGAACCTTAGACTCCTTTTTTATCTTAGTTCTTTATGTTGATGACCTCTTGATCACAGGAAGATTGGCATCAACAATTGCTACGGTCAAAGACATTCTGCACGACAGGTTCTCTATGACAGAGATGGGTCCATTGAAATATTTCCTTGGTCTCGAGATCATTCAGGATGCTTTAGGAATAAATCTATCTCATACTAAGTATGCTCGAGATCTCTTGGATAGATTCCACATGACTGACTAAAAGTCGACAACCACACCCTTTTTGTTTGGGGTACATCTTGTGGATGGAGGGGATACACCAATGGTGGACAACACCTTGTATCAACAGCTTATGGTGAGCCTTCACTATCTCACCCACCCTCGGCCAAATATCTCATATGTAGTAGGGGCAGTTTCCAAGTACATGCAGGAGCCGCATGAGCTACACTGGAAGGATGCCAAGTGCATCCTTAAATATGTGCAAGGCACCACAAGTTAAGGGATCCACTATGCAACAGGTTGTGCATTAGATCTCATGGGCTTCATCGATTTTGATTGGGTTGGAGATAGCACAGATCTCAAGTCCACATCTGGGTACACTCTTAGTTTGGGTTTCGGTCTCATCTATTGGTCAAGCAAAAATAAGTTAGCTATTGCTCTATTTTCAGTAGAGGTTGAGTACAGAGAAGCGATCAATGTCACTATTTAGGAAATTTGGCTTTAGAACTTCCTCACCAAACTTGGCATCCAGTTACATCATTTGACTATTGTTGTCCCTTGGTTATGGAAGCAAGTGAAGATCAAGGAAGAAAAAAAAAATGTGAACTGCACGAAAGACACGGTGACTGATACTGGGTCGAAGTGAGCAAAAGAGCAGAAAATACGGAGCGAAGTAAGAGAAATCAAGTCGTTGGATGAGGAGATCAAGGATGATAGATTAGAAAGGAAGACAGATCATAGACAACTTAGCAAGCAGAAAAATCCATCGTTGGATGCTTTGGAGCACCGCGCGTGAAGGAAGGAAAGACAGGATGGCGAAGCCCTAAAAACATGGGTCAACTTGACCTAGGGTTTTATCATTTAGGGTTTTGGACACCTAGGTTTCGGCCTAAGGTTATCGGTGAGTTGTTTTAATGTATAAATAAAGGTCAAGAGGACCTGGGATGGGTTAGNCCATCGTTGGATGCTTTGGAGCACCGCGCGTGAAGGAAGGAAAGACAGGATGGCGAAGCCCTAAAAACATGGGTCAACTTGACCTAGGGTTTTATCATTTAGGGTTTTGGACACCTAGGTTTCGGCCTAAGGTTATCGGTGATTTGTTTTAATGTATAAATAAAGGTCAAGAGGACCTGGGATGGGTTAGAAGAGATTATGTTATGATAAGTGATTGTTATTGAGAGAGGAGTATTGTGTTGTAAGAGCAGTTAGTATTGTAAGATCTTCAGTTGGGTGCGAAGATCGACCCTGCAGTTGGGTGTGTAGGGAAGGGAGATAGATAAGAAGAGAAAGAGAGAGAATATCTGCTAGCTAAGAGTGCAAATTAGAACTATATTCTTTCATCTTAATATATTATAAAGCACAGTTTTGTGGACGTAGCCCTAGAGAGAGGGTGAACCACATATATCTTGTGTTATGTGTGATTGATGTTGGGTTCTTTGTCATTTGATATGTTTCTAATGTGATATTGTGTTAGATATGAGGTATATCTTGCACAGTAGGCCTAAGGAAGATAAATAACACTAGGTTGTTGTGTGTAGTTGCTTTGAATCCACTCTTCATTTCCTCTAGTTGTAGACACCTATGTACTGCAACCCCCTATTGCTACTTCAGGTGAGACTTCATCTGCTTCGCAGATGTTATCGAAAGGGCCAGTAGTTAGGGCTTGTTGGTGTGTTGTTAGATTTGAACCCTGGGTCTGCCCCTGTGCCAACAAATGGTTTTGTTGTCGGGACTGGGATCTTCTTGAGGGAATGTCAAGGTGGTTTCCATCGAAGATAGAGATTCAGAAGTGGATAGAAGAACAAGAAAAGGACTTCGCGGAAGCCCAGAATAAGAACCCTGATATTAGCACAGAAGGCTGGTTGGGAAGGTATATCTTTACCAATATACATGAGATTTTCTTTGGAAGGATTCATAAGGAGCTATACGAGTGGTTAGCCAGACTAGCAGATACCCAGTTCGAGATCAGATCTAAGCCACCTGTGGTTTGGACGTCGACGTTGATCAAGAAGGTTAAGAGAGTTGATAGCGTCATATCAAGAGAAATAGATCGCTGGTTTGATAGTACCATCGAAGGGTATATCACTGAGTTTGCTATTGACAAAGTAGAGTCATATATCCAAGCAGAGAGATATTTCTTTAAGGGGGCTAGAGGAAAATTTTTACAATTTATGAAGTTGAAGATCAAGATTTTATTGCATGAGAAGAACATCTTGAAGATACAGTAGTGGGTCAGATTGAAAAGCTAATGTTCAAGAATTCAGACAGTGACAGTGACACAAAGGTTGGACATACATGCAGTGGGAGATTTTTCATAGAAGTTCATCTCGCGAACCTGTTTAATTAGAACTACGGAGACAGAGAGTTCTATAGTGGAGAAGAGGTATATATGACAGATGAAGAGCATTCAGAATATGCTAGGACAGAGGAACCTCGTCGAGAAGAGATAGAAACTTCAGGAACTGCGCCGACTGTTGAAGTAAGTACTATTAATCCTCATGTTGTTTCAGCAGTGTTAAGTAACCAGAGTAACCTAAGTCATCAGAACACTCAGATCACTAGTACAAGCAGTTCAGTGCCTATTCAGCCAAGAAACCTAGGAAGATCTATGGCAGATGAAATGAGGCTACCTATATTTAGAGGAGATGGATTTGAAGATACTGATCATCACTGGTTTTCATGTGAAGTCGTATGGAGTATTAAGAATGTTACTGATGAAGCAGTTAAGAGAGCTCAGTTTAGTACTACACTAAGAGACCGCACACTGAGCTGGTACATGAAACTTGTCAAGGGAATTGCACAGCCTAAACTGTTGAATGAGATCAAGAATGTGTTGGTTGCATAATTCAAGAAACCCAAGTCGGAGTCACAATGCATTACAAAACTGAAATAAATCAAGCAACGAGTAGTTGAACCTGTGTGGGAATTTGATCAGAGGTTTAAGACCTTAACGGATCGTTTGACATTTCAGATCCCAGACGAGCATAACAAGGAATGGTTCATTGCTTCCCTCTTACCACACATTAGAGTTCCTCTGATGCAACCGAAGATCGCTTCGCAGGCTGAGGCACTGGAGATTGCCATGAAGTTAGAATCAKCCCCTATGGGATAATCCAGCTCAGGTATGAGTCAAATCTTGAGTCATCTAACTAGCTTATCACTGTAGGTCGAAGATATGAATAAATACAAGGGAAAATATAAAAGAGAATACATTTGGTGTATCATATGCAAATTAGAAGGCCATGATAAGGAGCATTGTCCCCTATTTCATGAGTACTTGKCATCTGGATCTCTGAGCCCTTTGAAGCAAGTTACTCTACCTTGGTGTGAGGTATGTAGGAATAGACATCGCCCCAGTGAATGTTATTACATGAAAAAATATGTTCAGACACCCGCAAATCTGTATTGCACGTTCTGTAAGTCGGTGGGGCATGATGATAGGGATAGTAGGACCTATGACTTCATGCATGAAAGGTCAAGGGATATATACAAGATTCAAGATGAAGTATAGCAAGAAGAAAATAGTACGTAGTATAATTCCCCAGTAAGAGGAAACTTCAACCCTCACGGTGGATTCATAGGAAGAGGACGAGGAGGAGGTATGGGTCAAGGTAGAGGCCAGATCATTTGTTATAACTGCACACAACTAGGACATTTAGAAAGGGACTGCCAGAACCCTTGTACCACATGCAGTTACTGTAACTCATTTGAACATGTCATAGAAGATTGTTCTGTGTTGTTACCCAAACTTCAGGAAAGACGAGGAGGAAACCAACAAGTACAACTAATCATAGAAGAAACTCGCGGAGTGGATCCTAGATTCGTTGTTATCACTAGAGGAGGTGCTACTATAAGAGAATATAGAACAACCCAAGGGAAGGCTACAGAAAAATCAGGAGTCAGAAAAGTTGCAGAGAAGACACAAGAGTTTGATCCGAGGAAAGAGAAACAGACATTTCAGGAAGCAAGAAAAGAATTTGGGAGAGATCATGCTTCTTCATCAAAGGTTCGACCAGAAGTAAGAGAGTGTGGAATGCCCCTGGCATTTGATCAGTTTGCTTCGCTCGAAGATGGAAAAGAGGTGAGTAAACTTGTCAGTTTATTGTATACGTTTATTGAGTTGATTAAAGATGAAAAAGACATACAAGAACTACAAAATTTGGTCATACAGTATGAGATAGGAAGGGTAGATCCTTTGTTGAATAAAGCAGTACATCAATTATACAAGAAGATAAGGAAAAATAAAGAACTACACCTTAATGCTCAGATTAGAGATTATGATATAGATTATGTGGTCCTCAACTTAGGGTCAGAAGTGAACGCCATGGTGAAGCAGACCTGGGCACTAATGGAAAAACCTAAGTTGATCTATTCCCTTATCAGGCTTAGGATGGCTAATCAGCAGGCGGTAAGTCCCTTTGGGAGAATGGAGTGTGTCCCTGTGGACATCGACGGGGTAAGGACATTTGCATATTTTGAAGTAATTGAGATAGTTGATGATAGTTGTCCTTATCCTGCACTGTTAGGAATTGGGTGGGCTTTCAACAATTCTACTATTCTTGAATTGAAGAAAAGAAGAATGACATTTGAAGGTGATGGCCTTAGGTTCATCTCACCTTTGGATCCTGATGAAGGTCGAAGATACGCAGAACCCATTAGAGAAGAAGATCGTGTATATGAACTCGAGAATATATATAAATTGACAAAAAGACAACAGGATTACATTAATCCTATAGTATATGGGAATTTAAGCTAGCGAAGTGACAACGCATGTTCATCAGACTCAGAGGAAGCACTAGAGAATTGCCAAAATAATATGTATGAAGTTGTTGGATTACTGAGAGAGGGGGTGAATCAGTAATAGCGTAATTATAATCCTTTTTCTCCAAATAATCCAAGTGTTATATCAATGTAGAATTATTATCCAATAATGAGCAATAAGAAATGACCAATCACATACATACACAGTACACCAGTGTTTTACATCGAAACCCAAATTGGGAGAAAACCACGGAATGTTTTTTCTTCTATGTCTTGAAGAATTACATTCATTGGAAGCACCAACTTCCTTTGTTTTCTAGTTGCAACGAGAAGGAGGCTCCAACCCCCTAGTTTCTCAGGCTACAACTTGAGGGAAGCTCCAACTCCCCAATTCTCTGGCTATAACCAGAAGGAGGCTACAACTCCCTAAGTTATCCAACTACAACCGGAAGGTGGTTACAACCACCTGTCCTTGCCCCGTCCAACCGCCCTGGAGGTAAAAGTAGAATGATGGAACCACTTTCACACTATCACTGTGAGATATACCATTGTAAACATGTACCAATAAACCTTAACCATGCATCAACCTGTACCTCAACCTGTAATCAACCTGTACCTCAACCTGTACCATAAACAAGTTCATCGACCATGCATCAACCTGTAACTCAACCTGTAATCAACCTGTGCCATAAACAAGTGCATCAACCATGCACCAACCTATACCATCCAACTTGTAATCAACCTGTACCATAACAAGTGCATCAACCATGCACCAACTTGTACCTCAACCTGTACCATGAACAAGTGCATCAACCATGCACCAAAACTGTACAAATAACCTGTCACAACAACCTGTCAAAACAACTTGTCACAAAAACCTATCACAACAACCTGTCTCATCAATTTTATCAACCAAATCAGATCTACTCACCAAGATCAATCACCAAGACAAATCTCAAAGATGTGCATCAACCAAGTATAACA
>JASDQU010504138.1:105778-117392 GCA_032191745.1 Picea mariana | reverse complement strand
AGGTTTCACTACTTGGAACCTCTCAGAAAAGGAGTTATGGCAAAAATGGCACACCTTATTGAATTTTGGCTTATTCTAGAGAGTGACCTTGTAGAACGTGCCCCACATAGAATATTTGTTGAATTGATCTGAAACTATTACACAGCATATTAAAGACTGTACTCTAACCAACACATTTGGTATTAATTAATTTGGATCTGTTATGAAGAAGTTATGACATTTTTATCCGAAACACTTGTTTTTGACTAGTTTCAGGACTAGCCACAAACACTCTTTTCCATGGAGTGTAAATCCAAAAATACAATGACCCACATGATGAATTTTTTACCACATATACTTGGATATGTTTCCTCAATGGCATATCAATTTCACAGTCTGAATCATTCTAGAAAAAAATTTATTGTGAAAATGGTGAGATGACCTGGAAAAAAAAACATACCTTAGAAAGCATCATCAAAAGAATTTATCCTTCCTTGAATTTCGGCCTTCTTTTCTTCACTTTCCTCAGAAATTTGGCTTAGATATACTTTGGTTACCTCATAAACCTATATTTATTCAATATTCTCAAGTGTGATTCAAATGAGAGAGCCTTTCCTCTTATTTATACTCTCCAAGTAGCTTCTTTAAAGACATCTTCTAGATCACTTTGCCCACTTTCCTTATTTTAGGGTTAACCCACTTCTAATTTCTCCATTAAATTTATTATTTAAATAATTTANTTTGTATTCAATTTGAATTATAGTACACTCATCACTTCACTTTATTATTTACCTTCTAAAATCTCTTAAACCACTTTGACTACTTTGACCTTTTGGGGCTTCAAGCCAACATATGAGGGTCCTCCAACTTCGTAAGGCCATAACTCTCAAACCGTGAGGATTTATGTGACGTTCCACATACCACCAGAAATGTCATGACATGTACTATTCATGTAGAATATTATTACCTGAAAATATATAAAAAATCATATGGTTATCCATCAAACAAACTTGGGTCCATTACCCAAACTTGGGTTCTCCAACTTCACATGGCCATAACTCTCTAACCGTGAGGAGTTATGTGATGTTCCACATACCACCGAAAATGGAATGATAAATACCATGCATATAGGATAGTTTCACTGAAAAATTCACTATCCTTCATCTCATTATTCCACCATTAATCATGGGTTCTCTCACTCCGCAAAGCGTCTTCCCGTGAGGGCTTTCACCATAAGGGAACCACTTTGGAGTTCATCCATCTTTACTTCTTATCAACCATGAAAAGACAATAATGAGTCATCTTTACATTAAACAAACTTGGGTTCATTACCCAAACCTCTGTGCTACGGGGCTTTCTTCAAGGGTTGACATCAATGACAACCAACCTTAATCAACAATCTCCCCCTTTGGCATTGATGGAAACACTCTGATGTAACACTAAAATCATATCACTCATGCTCCCCCTGGAACCATGCCTCTATCCTTTGCATCTGATAAATCTCTCCCCCTTTGTAATCAATGGCAAAGGTATCTTTCTATTTGGGGTTGCTCCCCCCAACTGAATTGTCTTCTTATGGTGCTTCCTCATGTAAATATAAGACATATAAGATAAGCATTCAAAAATCATTCATTTTGGAGTCGAAATAACTCCAAGTCTCTGGCGAAGATATTCAAAGGCTTCTCGTGGAAGTGGTTTTGTGAAGATGTCTGCCACTTGTTCTTTTGTGCCCACATACTCAACTCTGATGTTCTTTTCTGCAACCTTCTCCCGTAGAAAATGATACTTGATTGGAATGTGCTTCATCTTGGAGTGCATCACGGGGTTCTTCGAGATACTGATGGAGCTTGTATTATCACAATAGATTGGAATGGGCTCATCATACTCAACCTGTATATCTGTCATAGTTTGTTTCATCCAAAGAACCTATGTACAACATGATGTTGTTGCAATATACTATGCCTCGACTGTAGATAAAGATATTGATGATTGTTTCTTGCTTATCCATGATACCAAACACTCACCTAAGTAGAATGTTGCTCCACTGGTGCTTCGTCGATCATCAATACAACCTATTCAATCTGCATCTGTGTAGGCAATAAGTGATAGATCTTTTCCTTTTGTATACCATAATCCAAACTCTTATGTTCCTTTGAGATATCTGAAAATCCTCTTTACTGCTAATACATGTGATTCCTTTGGTGCTGCTTGAAATCGTGCGACCTGTCCAACTGCTTGCATTACATCTAGTCTAGATGTTGTCACATATAGTAGGCTACCAATCATTGACCTATATTGCCTCTGATCTGTAGACTTTGAAACATCATCTTTGCTCAACTTGCAACTAGTTTGCATGGGAATGATAACTGGTTTTCAATCTTCCATTTCAAACCTCTTTAGCATTTCTCTGAAATACTTGGTTTGAGAAATAAAAATTCCTTGGTTGCTTTGACGTATCTAAAGTCCCAGAAAGAAAGATAGTTCTCCAAGTAACGACATTTCAAATTCATTCTGCATATCTTTTGCAAATTTATGGCTTAACCTGTCATCATCACTACTAAAAATAATATCATCAACATAAACTTCGACTAATAAAATATTACCTTGATGTAGAAGTTGTTGTCTGCACTTCCTTTTCTGAACCCTGTCTATTGTACATACTTATCCAATCTAAAGTACCATGCTCTAGGATCCTGTTTTAGACCATACAAGGCCTTCTTTAATTTACACACGTAATCTGCGTTCTCTGACAATTGAAATCTTTTTGGTTGTTCAATGTAGACTTCTTCTTCAAGTTCCCCATTCAGAAAATTTGATTTGCGTCCATCTGATACACTTTAATATTTTTGGAGCATGCATAAGCTAAAATCAAATGGATTGCTTCCATTATGGAAACTAGGGTAAATGTCTCTTCAAAGT
Source organism: Picea mariana (assembly GCA_032191745.1). NCBI lineage: Eukaryota > Viridiplantae > Streptophyta > Pinopsida > Pinales > Pinaceae > Picea > Picea mariana. Next base: position 114,494 of record JASDQU010504138.1, on the reverse strand, counting down.
CGATTCCTTCATTCTGTGCATATCCTTTACATATCAATCTAGCTTTGTTCCTTGTAACATGTCCATCTTCATTCAATGTATTCCTGAAGACCCACTTTATGCCGATCACATTCTTATTCTTTGCTCTTGGAACCAGTTCCCAAGTGTCATTTTTCTCTATTTGATCCAATTCTTCATTCATGGCCTTATTCCAAAATTCATCCTTGTTGAATTCTTCGAAACAGTTTGGTTCAATTGTAGATAAGAGTGTTAGGTGTGTTTGTCCTGGTGAATGGATTTTTCTTCTAGTCTCAACTCCTACATATTTGTTTCCAATAATCTGATCTGAAGGATGATTCTTTTGTACTCGTATGCTAGGTGTCTTTGGAGATACTTGTTGAAATTTCTCTTATGTTTCTGTCGGATTCTCTTCATCTTCCTCTTCTACTTCATCTTTTGCTTCTTCTTCGAAAAGTTGTTCCATTGATTTGTTTTCTTCTTCCTTTGATTATGGTCTGCATATTTCATCAATTGTTACGTTGATGCTTTCCACAACTTTGTTCAATATTAGATTGTAACACTTGTATGATTTCCTTGTACTTGAGTAACCAACAAGTACTCATTTGTCCACACGAGAGTCAAACTTTCCCATTCTGCCATCTTCTCTTTTGATGTAGCAATTTGCTTCCAAAAACTCTAAAGTGCTTCACATTTGTTGGTCTTCCTTTCCATAGCTCGTAGGGAGTTTTATCAATGTTTTTTCTGAGCATTAATCTGTTTTAAATGTGAACTGTTGTATGCACTACCTGTGTCCAAAATATATCTGTCAATTTGGAATCCATTAGCATTGTTTGAGCCATTTCCTGTATTGTCATGTTATTTCTTTCAACAACTCCATTCTCTTGAGGTGTCCTAGCAACGGAGAATTTCCTTTTTATTCCATGACTGTTGCAGTAGTCCATAAATTCCTTTGAAGTGAACTCTCCTCCATTATCAGATCTCAAGCATTTGATTCTTGAATCCATCTCATTTTCAACCATTTCCTTGTCGATCTTGAAGTTTTCAAAAGCTTCTGACTTGTTCTTGAGAAAGAAAACTGTAGTCATTCTTGTATAATCATCAACTAATAACATAAAGTATCTCTCACCTTTTAAGCCCTTTGTTGTAGTTGGTCCAACTAGATCAGTGCACAATTTCCAGTGGTCTTGTTGTTGAATATTCCTTTGATTTGAACCTAGTCTTTGTTTACTTTCCTTGTTGACAATGCTTGCATAAAGTGTTGGTTGGTTTCGTGATCTGGGGCATTTCTCTGACTGCTTCTCTTTTGTTGACTTTGACAAGGTTATCAAAATGCATGTGACTCATTCTTCTATGCCATAGCCAACTTTCATCTTCCTTTCATAGACAACAATTTTCATTTCCAATTTCACTTAGCACATATATGTTGTTTGAAGTTCTTGCAGTTGTACCAACCAATTTCCCTGAACCTTCTCTTCTTATCTCACACTTTTGTGAATCGAAAGTAACTTTATGACCTTGGTCACACATTTGACTCACACTTAGAAGATTATGTTTCATATCTTCTACCAGTAGAACATTTTGTGCCTTTTCATTCTTGTTCCCAATTCAGACTATTCCTTCTCCAATGATTTTGGCTGAATTATCATTTTCGAAGGATACTGATCCATTTCTTTCCTTTCGCAATGTAAGAAATTTGTCTCTATCATTTGTCATGTGTTTTGAACACCCACTGTCAACATACCAACCATGTTTCTTCTGCTTAGCTTGTAGAGCGACTTTGCATTCTTCATTGCTATATTGATCTTGCTTTCTTATCCATGTCGTTTTCTGAGGTTCTTGTCTATGACTATTGTTATTATGTTGAGGTTCTTTAGGAGGGACTGTCATTCTGCAATCTTTGGCCACGTGTCCAAAATTGTTACATTTGTAACATTCCACTTCAATGCTCGAATATTCAAACCTGTTGTAACTTCTTCTTTGTGTTTCACTAGGTCTTCTTGAATAACCCCTTTGTGTATGAATCTTAAAGTTGTTATTGTTCCTATTGTTAGCTCTGCAATTCACAGCTTTATGTCCAAAATTATTACATGCATAACATAAACCAAAAAATATAGTTTGATACTTGGGAGTTGAAGATATTATGAAAGGAGGTGCTCTTATGAATCCTTCTTCTTCTTAGGGCCCATCTGTCTGTTGTGGATTCTGAAATCTGAAACTTCTCGGTGGAGGAGTGTCCATGTAATCTTCCTTGTATATCTTCCTATCCCCTTTGATTGTTTCTGCATAGATTTTTGGATTTGTTTCTTTCTCTGTTTTTTTGGAGCTTGATCCCTTTTCTGTCTCATTGTATCCAAGTCCAGACTTGTCAAGATGAGATTTTTTACTGCTGATAATGTCATCCAGAACTTTTGAGCTATTCTGCATATTTTTCTTTTGAATATCCTTTCTTAGTGTGACAATCTCTGCTTTCGAGGTTCCAATGATCTTGTCCTTTTCTTCTAGCTTTTCTTTGAGTGCTTCTTCAATTATTTTATCTTCTTTTATTTGAACCTTCAATTTTTTGATCATTTGTTCTAGTTCTCGAGTGTCCTTTTTCTTGTCTAGTTTTGCTTGTAGTTTCTTGTTTGTCTTCTTTTCTCTTCTGATAACTTCTATGGCACACATTAATTCTTCTCAATAGTCAACTTCTGCCTCTTCAATTTCTTCTTCGACTTCTTCATATCCTTCTTCGACTTCTTCATATTCTTCTTCGGAGTCTTCTTTGTCAGAGTCTTTTACTGCCATGAATAGAACTCTTCTTGTCTCACTGTCACTTACTTCATCTTCATCTGATGATAAGTTGTCTTCTTTGGTGCATAAGATTTTCTTGAAAACTTTCTTTGTAGTTCTTTTTCCTTTATATGTGTGTTTGCCTTTTGAGTAACCTTCATCATTTCTCTTTTTCTTATGAGGACATTTGTTAGCAAAATGACCAATACCATCACAATTAAAACAAATCAAAGGAAGCTTACCTCTATACCTATCGTCGGTTCCCTTGTTCAGTCTTTTAACGAACTTGGCCACTTCTTCATCATCTTCCGAGACATCACTGCTGCTACTATATTCTTTTTGTTGGTGTCTATTTTGCTTTGATATTTTGGATGCTTTGAAGGATGCTTCTTTAACATCTAGATTTTCCTGTTCAGTTCTCATTTCATATGCTGTGAAGATTCCATGTCGTTCGTCCATGCTTATTGAGTTTAGATCTGATATTTCTTCTAGTGATGATATATTAGGGTTGAATCTCATAAGAAGAGATCTTAGTACCTTTTGAACAATTACAGATTCTTCAATTTCTTCTCCCAATCCTATGATTTCATTCATTGTTTCATCGACTCGTAAGAAGTAGGCTGCAATATTTTCATCTTCCTTCATTTTTAGTTGTTCAAACTGACCTCTGTAATTTTGAAGCTTTGTTGCTTTGACCTTTGTATCTCCTTCATAAATATTTCGAAGCATGTCCCAAATCTCTTTAGAGGATTTACAATGTGCAACTTTGGTGAATATCGTATCACTAAGACCATTCAAAAGTGCATTTTTGGCTTTGGAATTATTCTCACCAAGTTTCACTGTTTTGTCATTTGTTGGTGGAACTGTTGGTGCTATTTATCCATCTACAATTGATTGCCAAACTTAAAATCCTTGTGTCTGTATATATGTCTTCATCCTTATGCTCCAAAAACCATACTTATGTCCATCAAACTGTGGTATTCCATTTGTGTACAAGTTGTTGCTCTCCATGATCTACCTTTCAATGGTTAAACTGATTTCTGAAGGAACCTGCTCTGATACCAATTGTTGGATTACTGAGAGAGGGGGTGAATCATTAATAGCATAATTATAATCATTTTTCTCCAAATAATCCAAGTGTTATATCAATGTAGAATTATTATCCAATAATGAGCAATAAGAAATGAACAATCACATACATACACAATACACCAGTGTTTTACATGGAAACCCAAATCGGGAGAAAACCACAGAATGTTTTTTCTTATATGTCTTGAAGAATTACATTCATTGGAAGCACCAAATTCCTTTATTTTCCAGCTACAACTAGAAGGAGGCTCCAACCCCCTAGTTTCTCAGGCTACAACCTAAGGGAAGCTCCAACTCCCCAATTCTCTAGCTACAACCAGAAGGAGGCTACAACCCCCTAAGTTATCCAGCTACAACTGGAAGGTGGCTACAACCACTTGTCCTTGCCTCATCCAACCGCCCTGAAGTAAAAGTAGAATGATGGAACCACTGCCACACTATCATTGTGAGATATACCGCTGTAAACATGTACCAATAAACCTGAACCATGAATCAACCATGCATCAACCTGTACCTCAACCTGTAATCAACATGTACCATAAATAAGTGCATCAACCATGCACCAACCTATACCAAACAATCTGTAATCAACCTATACCATAAACAAGTGCATCAACCATGCATCAACCTGTACCTCAACCTGTAATCAACCTGTACCATAAACAAGTGCATAAACCATACACCAACCTATACCAACCAACCTGTAACATAAACAAGTGCATCAACCATGCACCAACTTGTACCTCAACCTGTACCATGAACAAGTGCATCAACCATGCACCAAACCTGTACAAATAACCTGTCACAACAACTTGTCCAAACAACCTATCACAACAACCTATCTCGTCAATTTTATCAACCAAATCAGATCTACTCACCAAGATCAATCACCAAGACAACTCTCAAAGATGTGCATCAACCAAGTATAACATAACAACTCATAATCATCACCAAGATCAATATGTGCTTCTAATAATACAAGTATGCTACATCATCCATAAACCATGTGTCAACAATACTACTAACAAGTGCCTCCAATAATGTAACAAGTATGTACTAATCATGTATCAACTACTCATCAACTATGACTCATCAATATGTACCAACATCATCAACTATACACCTCATGTATGTGCCAACTCATCAACTACTTGTTTCAAGCATGAACCCAACTTGTACCTCAACCAAAATCCCTCATCAATTTCATCATCCAAATCTGATTTGTAACTCTGTAATAGACCTGGTGTATATGATCACATACCTACAAAACTTCCTTAACTTTAACAACAAGAGACTAGCATTTTCATCAAACATTTCTTTAGTCTCACAAGACTAGTTTTGGATTAGTCAACAACCCTAACTTGAAATAATCATAACTTTGTACATGTAATGAATAAAGATATGAAACTGATAAGAAATATTCTTCAATGTGTTTTTTGTAATTCCTCCAGGTGTCACTACTTGGAACCTCTCAGAAAAGGAGTTATGGCAACAATGGCAATCCTTGTTGAATTATGGCTTATTCTAGAGAGCAACCTTGTAGAGTGTGCCCTGCACGGAATATTTGTTGAATTGATATGAAACTATTACAAAGCATACTAAAGACTGTACTATAACCAACAGAGTTTGTCTTACTGAATTTGGATCTGTTATGAAGAAGTTATGACATTTGTACCTGAAACACTTGTTTTTGACTAGTTTCAGGACTAGCCACAAACCCTATTTTCCATGGAGTGTAACTCCAAAAATACAATGACCCACAAGATGAATGTTTTAACACAGATACTTGGATATGTTTCCTAATTGGAATAGCAATTTCAGGGTCTGAATCATTCTAGAAAAAAATTATTGCGAAAATGGTGAGATGACCTGAAAAAAAACATACCTTAGAAAGCATAATCAAAAGAATTTATCCTTCCTTGAATTCCAGCCTTATTTTCTTCACTTTCCTCAAAAATTTGGCTTAGATATACTTTGGTTACCTCAGACACCTATAGTTATTCAATATTCTCAAGTGTGATTCAAATGAGAGAGCCTTGCCTCTTATTTATACTCTCCAAGTAGCTTCCTTAAAAACATCTTCTAGGTCACTTTGCCCACTTTCCTTATTTTAGGGTTAACCCACTTCTAATTTCTCCATTAAATTTATTATTTAAATAATTTATTTTGTATTCAAGTTGAATTATAGTACACTCGTCACTTAACTTTATTATTTACCTTCTAAAATCTCTTAAACCACTTTGACTAATTTGACCTTTTGGGGTTTCAAGCCAACATATGAGGGTCCTCCAACTTCGTAAGGCCATAACTCTCAAAGCGTGAGGAGTTATGTGATGTTCCACATACCACCAGAAATGGAATGACATGTACTATCCATATAGAATAGTATTACCTACAAATATATCAAAACTCATACCATTATCCATCAAACAAACTTGGGTCCATTACCCAAACCTGGGTTCTCCAACTTCACATGGCCATAACTCTCTAACCATGAGGAGTTATGTGACATTCCACATACCACCGGAAATGGTGTGATAAGAACTATGCATATAGGATAGTTTCACTGAAAAATTCAATGTCCTTCATCTCATTATTCCACCATTAATCATGGGTTCTCTCACTCCNAAAACTCATACCATTATCCATCAAACAAACTTGGGTCCATTACCCAAACCTGGGTTCTCCAACTTCACATGGCCATAACTCTCTAACCATGAGGAGTTATGTGACATTCCACATACCACCGGAAATGGTGTGATAAGAACTATGCATATAGGATAGTTTCATTGAAAAATTCAATGTCCTTCATCTCATTATTCCACCATTAATCATGGGTTCTCTCACTCCGCAAAGCGTCTTCCCGTGAGGGCTTTCACCATAAGGGGACCACTTTGGAGTTCATCCATCTTTACTTCTTATCAACCATGACAAGACAATAATGAATCATATTTACATTAAAGAAAATTGGATTAGTTACCCAAACCTCTGTGCTACGGGGCTTTCTACAAGGGTTGACATCAACGACAACCAACCTTAATCAACAGAAGTATCTATGAGAAGATGTGGGAGATTGACCAGAGAAGTTCGTTGGATCAGAACAGAAGTAAGTAACTTTCCCACATTTGATGGTTTAAATCATTTAGAAAATTTCTTGTCGGAATTTGAAGAAGTTGTACTAGCACAACAAAGGTTGTTGGCACTGGATGAGGCCTTGAAAGCAACTCCAGCGAGATGGTGGGGAACACATAAGAAGAACATCGTAGAATGGGTGCAATGTCGCACTTTGATGATAGCGCGATTTTCAGACAACATCGAAGGATGTGAAGTTAGATACACAAGTCAAAGTTTCCCGAATGACCATGTGTGAAGTTGCGAGGAAGCCTGGAGTAGCATTCCTCAAGAGCAGTGGGTATACAAATTCATTAACATGCTAGACACAACCCCTATCAATTGGTACCTTCAAGAAGAACTGCACCTCATCACTGTCGATTGGGAAGGTATGACCTAGAACTTTGTAACTACCTTTTTATTTGAAAGCCAATACCCTATAATGGATCAAGTATTACAGGTTGTAAGACAGAAAGTGTTCAAGGAGGCACCTAGCCTCCCTTTGGAGCAAGAAGATGTTTAATGGACTTCACCTCTTCATAAATTGCAAGGTTGTTACAATATCAATGCTGATGAAGACGATGATCCTATTAATGTGAACATCACGGAAATAGAAGGACAGAGAGATGTAGAAGGACCAGAAGTTGAACTAGCTTTTGTTGGACAACCAATTAAAATAACAAAAGTTAACATTGGAACAGAGCAAACACCAAAGCTTGCAAATGTTGGAGATTATTGGGATGCTGCCACTATTGACAAGATCACAGAATTACTGCATGAATACCAGAAATTGTTTCCAACCAAGTTCACTGATATGAAGGGAATTAAAGGACCCATGGGAGAGATGAAAATCCCCTTGAATCCATATGCAAGGCCAGTCAAGCAGAGACCCTACAGATTGAATCCTAAATATAAGGAAAAAGTAAAGATTGAGCTAGACAGAATGTTAGAAGCGGGAATCATAGAACCTGTTGAAGAGTCAGAATGGATAATCCCTATGGTGGTGCAGGATAAGAAGACTGGAGAAATCACAATCTGTGTAGATCTCGGGAAGTTGAATGATGCATGTTTGCATGACCCATTCCCTACACCATTTACTAACGAAGTGTTAGATAATGTAGGAGGACAGGAGGTGTATTCTTTTACAGATGGATTTTCAGGATACCATCAGATCCAGATTGTCGAGGAAGATCGCCACAAGACCACATTTGCAACAGAATGGGGATCCTACCAATATACAGTGATGCCATTTGGATTGAAGAATGCACCAACCATATTTTCCAGGGTGGTGGTCAAAGCATTCAAAGAGTTTTTACACAAATTTTTGGAAGCATATTTTGACGATTAGACTGTTTTCAGCATTTTGCAAAATCATATTGAATGTTTAAGACTAATGTTGGATAAGTGCAGGCAATGTCAGATTGCCTTGAACCTAAAGAAGTGCATCTTCTTTTCACCCTTTGGAGTGTTGCTAGGCCATATTGTATGTAAGCAGGGATTGTTGGTAGACCCATCTAAGATTGTCGTTATAGTTTATTTTCCCCCTCCTACGTCAGTCAAATAGCTACGCATTGTGCTGGGACATACTGGATACTACAGCAAGTTCATTAAAGTCTATGCACAGATCACAACACCCATGGAGAAGATTTTGAAGAAATACTGTCAGTTTCAATGGACAGAAGAATGCCAACAGAGCTTCGACACACTGAAACAGAAAATGATTACTGTGCCCATTTTGGTTTTCCCA
>JASDQU010504138.1:89058-99747 GCA_032191745.1 Picea mariana | reverse complement strand
AGAAAATTGTATTCCTTATATGTTTATAGTGGAGGTATTTAGCGGAGGCAAGAGGGTGGAGGTTTTAACACCGGTGCATCTAATTTTACCAAGACTGCATCAATGCACCTAATTAATCGACTGCATCGATGCTCCTAAGTTGACCAACCGCACCATTTCTCTTACAAAACATAATGCCCGGGTGCTTAACAAAAAAGCGTATTGATAACCGATATTAATATAAAACACTAAAATGCTAAAATGCATTGCGGTACTTCCCCAATAACAAAGCACAACAATGATTGCCCAATAACAAAGCACATCGATCCTCCCCCAATAACAAAGAACATCGGTGCTCCCCTAATAACAAAGCGCACCTGAACAATTGATTTTTAAACAAAAAAAAATTATTTAAAAACCATAAACCTTCCACAATGCACTCATAAACCAATACAACGCATGTGCATTCTAGTAAAAACAAATGCATAGGTCCATCTTATTGTCAGGCACACCATTAAAGGGTAAAATAAATAAATAAATTACCAAACCGAATCAATGCACTAAAATATTCAACGAAAAAACTAGTGAGAATTTTATATTTTCAAAATACATGTTTACAAATGAAAACCCTAATCATTATTTCATTCTTTTGCCAAAAATTAGAGGGGAGATATGTGTAAGAGAGATTTACAAGCAAAGTCTTTCAAGTGGGTAGATTTTTTTGAAGAGCTAGATTTACATACAAATTTGAAGAGGAGAAATTTCAGGTATGTGATTGTGTTCTATTCATTATCTCAATCCTTCCCCTATTTTATTCATACAAATTTTAGTGCATTATAAAAAATAAATAAAAGGGTTTCACAGCTACATTCGGTATTGGAAGCCCTAGCTTCCTTGTTGTTTTTCTCTTTATATTTCACGAGTAGAATTTTTTTTAAGCAATAGATTTTTATAGGGTTTCTTTACTTGTGTGGGGCATTCAATATCTGTTGCAATGGGATCACTCATTGCATTGGATCCCAAACCCTGTCTCTATCAGTTTTCTTTTAAAAAAATGTTTTTGCGGTTCGTGGTGCGCATTGTACAAGAATAGTGCACCGGTGCACATGCTCCTATACAAGAATGAGGCATCAGTTCTCTTACAAAACATAATGCTCCGATGCTTAAAAAATAAATCACACCAATAACCCCTATTAATAAAAAATATTAAAATGCTAAAATGTGTCACAGTGCTCCCCAATGAAAAAGCGCATCGGTGGTTCCCCGATAACAAAGTGCATTAGTGCTCCTCCAATAAAAAAATGCATCGGTTCTCTCCCAATAACAAATCACAACAAAACAATTGACTTTTAAACAAAAAATAATAATTTAAAAACCATAAACCTTCCACGATGCACTTAGAAACCAATATAGCCTCGGTGCGTTCCGATAAAAAAAATGCTTCGGTGCATCTTACTGTCGGGCACACCGTTAAAGGGTAAAATAAAAAAATTACCAAACCAAATCAATGCACTGAAATATACAGTGAAAAAATGAGCAGGAATTTTATATTTTCAAAATGTCTGTGTTTATAAATGAAAACATTCATCATTATTAATTTCATTCCGTTGCCAAAATTTATAGGGGAGATTTGTGCTAGAGAGATTTACAAGCAAAGTCTTTGGAGTGGGTAGATTTTTTTGAAAATCTCGATTTACATACAAATTTGCAAAGGAGAAATTTCGGGTATGCAATTTTATTGTATTCATCATCTCAATATTTCCCCTATTTGATTCAAACAAATTTTTGTGCACTATCAAAAAAATAAAAGGGTTTCACAGCTACATTCGATATTGGAAGCCCTAGCTTCCTTGTTGTTTCTCTTGGTATGTAATCATTCATTTTTTTCTTATGTACATCAAATTCAATTATTGCATGAAATATTGATTTTCAATTGTTTTGTTATATAAAAGAAAAAAATGAAACCCATTCAGTGCATAAGACGGGATGAAGAGGAATAAAAGGGTTGATCACAAAGTTTACGAGTACTAACTTTTCTGATCTTACTTAAAAATTCATCTTTGTTGTGATATTTGTATTTAAATAATTAATTTACACTCATCCATGGATGTCTTCTAATATGTGTTAACGTATAAAAAAGAGCCAACTGACGAATTGATATACATTGGGTTAAGTATGGGTTGTGAGTATATGTTGAAGTATCAATGTTTAATTGAACAATTTGTAAGTAGCTATGTTGTTTAACTTCCCTTGTTTTATAATCAATGGAACAGAAAGAAACCTTTATATTAATTATATCATTGGTGCTTTGTCATGGCGTATTAAACATGCAAGAAATGAAGTATGGAGGGAATCCAACATAAGATATTTTGAGAGATGGTGTGCAACATGGCTTTGAAAGAATGTGTATTGTTTATGAAACAATTGTTGCTATGGTACACTTTTTGATTTACTCAATCATGTATATTCTACTATATATAAATGTAGATATATTTATTACACTTTATTTATATGTTTGTAGATGGAACATGAAGAGGTGGAACATCAAAACCAAACCATCAAGAAAACATCAAGTTAAATAACCAAAGTACAATATCACCTATAATTGATGAACAAATGAGGCATGCATGCAGCTCGAGTGATGATAGCAGTTCAAGTGTTGTTGAATGACAATCAATATAAATGAATGTTACTGCAAATTGTATGTTTTGGAATATTTGTCTGTTTAAATAAGAGATTTTGTTTAATGTACTCGACATATTGTCCCGATTGCATGACGATATGTTACAAACGAGTGTAAAAATTACATATTGGTTGCATTTTGATTATTGTGGACCTTTATGTTGTCCCATTTTGTATGACAATGGGTCACTTATTCATATATAATAAAATGGGATTCTTATTTTATTGGATTGTCATATGTTGTAAAATGTGGAATTGTTGATTATTCAATATATGGATGATTTACATTGTTACAAATAATAGAGGCGTAATCCATTGGATAACACATTAATGCAATCGTTATATCAAAACACAATAACACAAATCTAAAAATCAATATTATTATAAAAGAATATTTGATTTTGAGATGATTAATTGAAAATTTGTAAAAAAATAATAATTAAAATATATACATATCGGTGCACTGTATTATTTTGAACTCACTAAACGATGCATGTTTATGAGTTATACACATCGGTGCTAAAAATTGTGAGAAAACATCGTTACTTTAAACGACAAAATATATGATTATATTTTTATCGTTTCAAAGTATTATGGTGCTCATGCTTACAATACACATCGATGCGTGCGTCTGGTTTTTCTCACTTCAGCTTGGTGGGCGTATACCTGTCGCTATGGAGGAGCAGGTGGACTATGAATTCAATCAGTTGGATGGCTAGCTCATCTGGAGCCTACCAGCTGGTAGCTCCATTAACACGTTCTCTCTGCTTCTGTCGTCGTTTGTCAGGAGCTCGAGGAGGGTTTCCTCTCCAAACCCACCATGTGATCCAACCTCGAGGATCTAGTTGTCAGTTCTTGGGGACCTTCCTGCAGCCTCGGTTGTTGAAGCTCTGCAAAGGGAAGGTTTTTACCCAAACCCACTAGAAGGTTTTAAAGAGTTATGGAGTTCTGTGTCTAATTTGGTAGTCTAGGAGTTTGAACAGGGATTCTCATCTGAGGAAGGAGGGTTTCCTTCTAGCCAGATTCTGGATTGGACTCTTTCTCTTGAATTGGTAAGTGTTTTTTCCAGCCTGTGCCCTTCTTTATACCTTCTGAAGTCGGGCCTCCCTTCTTCTTTGGATTTGAATGACTTCTTAATCCCCCCCGCTCCTCCTTGTGTCGTTGGTTTGGATTCTATTGTTCGCTTCCCTCACTCGCCCTCATCCTCTAGACCACCCCTTCGTCGTCTAGCATTGAAAGCCTTTGAAGGCGATTCCTCTACTCCAAAGAAAAATAAAGCACGCCCATGGATTTTATTGGTCCCCTGCCTGCTCTCGTTGGCTCTTAGGGACAATGTCATGATTTCAAAGGTTCTATATCTAGCTGAAAAAGGAGTTGTATGGCGTGAAAACGGGAGGCATTTAAGCCTCGACCATCTAAAGGCATGGGTCTTTTCTCACTGGAGGGATTTGGACTTCCCTTTTCCGCTAGTGCATACCCTTGCAAAAGGGTGGTTTATGTTCAAATTTTAGACAATGATAGATGTGAGCCAAGTCTTGAATGACCCTTGGTGTATAAACTCCACTCCTCTGTTATTGAAGAAATGGACCCCTTTCTTTAACGCAAACCATGAAAGGATTGATGAAATTCCAATTTGGGTAAGGCTGTCAGGGCTACCCCTAGAGTGATGGAGATGGAAATGCTTTGAGAATATTGGCAACACCATGGGGACTTTCATGAAGGTGGATATGTCTTTTTTATCCTCAGGAAAAATTTCAGTGGCTCAGATTCTTGTTTCGTTAAACATCAGAAAGGGCCTCTTGGATACGTTGGAGCTCACTCATGGAGACTTATTGTTTAGACAACTCCTTGACTATGAGAGTATTCCTTTCAAATGTCATAGATGCCACAAACATGGACACTGGGTTGCAGAGTGCTCCCTTGTGATGAATCGAAAATCCCCCTCTTCAAAGAATTCTAGGATTAGAACATTTTCTCCTTATAGATCTGGTAGAAGTGAAGTGACACCTCCCCTTCAATCGCGAGGACCAATTTGGGCTTGGAAATAAATCACAGCACGAAAAGCTAAAATGTTGGCCAAGCAAGGGATGAGGACTACTTTATCTAATCGTCCAAAGGCCGCGGGGAAGCGGCGGGATCCAGATCTGCTTCCTACCACTCTTGACTACCAGTTAAAGAAAAGAGTTGACGCACACTCAGGTATGCCTCCTCTTTCTCCCGTCTTTGTAAATTTTGTTTATCTTCAGTCTGTATTCCTAAATATTTTGGGCTTAAGTTAAAAAGTATCCCTTCCTCTTTCAGAGCCAAGACTCTCCCTCCGACTCTTTCCCCCTTCTCTCCAGGCCCTCCCCTCTTCATTCTTTCTTTCACCCAAGCCACGACCCCTTCTTCCTCCCTCTCCCCTCACAAAGTCAAGACTCCTCTCTCTTGACAAATGAAGATACCATCTACTATCAATTACATTTTCAAATGGTCTCTTATGTTGGGCGCCAAGATGCCACTCTCCAAGGTTTGGGTTTAAACCCGTCAACTGGTCCCCACTCCAAAGGAATGGGAATAAAATCGTTTCTCTCAAAATCACAATCTCATGTGGTTATGGATGTCACAGCAGAAAGACAACTATCCATTTTCTGGGCACCTAGAGCAATGCCAACCCCTGAAGGGTTTTCCAAATGAAAATTATTTCCTTTAATTGTAGGAGGGTGGTGAGCCCCTCCAAATGTCTCGCCCTCCATAAGTTGTTGGAGTTAGCGCAGCCTGATATAGTGATGTTACAAGAAACCCTTGGGGTAGAGGCCTTGATTGTGTCAATGATGGAAAGGCTCTTAAAAGATTGGTCTTTCTTTGGTTTGGACTCCTCTGGTCGTGCGGGAGACCTGGCCTTGGGTTGGAACCAAAAATATATAAAGATTGAATCTTCTTAGGGCTTCCACTTTGAAAAAGGTATGTCGTTTTATGTTACAGAATTGGGGAAATATTTTATGATTTTAAACATATATGGCCCCTCTCGGGACCGACCTCAATTTTGGAATTCCCCACTAGAAAAATCCTTCTCAAAAGATCGTTTTCTCATATTGGAGGAGGGGCCTAAAATTCTCCATTGGGGAGGCCGAATCTTGGGGACAGAGACCCCAAGAAGATTCTCTCTTAGATTTCAAAGTTCATAAGCTCGGGGAAGCTAGGCTGATTGATATATCCCTACAAAACTTGGTCGCACTTGGAGAAATAAACGCTTGGGAGAAGATCATATAGCAAAGAGACTGGATCATTTTTTTATTTCAAACTCGTTGGTTGAAGAGCCTTTTCTTTTCAGACAATGGTAGGTTCAGGAGGGGAATCTATCACTACCCAATTTTTATGGAGATAGCAGGAGCTAATAGAAATCCAGCTAGCCCCTTCAAATTTAACTCTAGCTGTTTAAAAGAGGAAAGTTTCATAAAGTTAGTAAAGGAAGTTTGGGATCCTCTAGGGCCAACGGAGCGTGTTGCTGTCCAATTTGCAAGGAACTTAAAAGCCATAAAAACTGCCAAAAAATCCTGGTCAAAAAAGAAAAAGCAGCAGTTGGAACAAGACATTATCAACATGAAATAAGCACTTCAATCCCTCTATGACTCTGAAAAGGGGGATTTTCAACCCCATCAGAAAAAGAGACCTTTTTATCTCTGGAAAAGAACAGAAGAGAACTTCTCCAAGCTAGAGAAGAAGAATGGATAAAAAATAGTAGGGAACTATGGCTTCATAGTGGGGATGAAAACACAAAAATTTTCCAAGCTTATGCAAAAGTCATGAAACTAGCAAACACCATATGGGGGCTAAAGGACCCTTCAGGAAGGAAACTCTCTTCATTTGAAGATATGGCAAGGCTTGGATCTCAACACTTCAAATATCTATATACAATAGAAAAAAGGGTATCCATAGATGCCATCCTACATATGGAATTATACTTCCCTTGTTTTGTAGAAGAAGGGGAAAATCTGGACCTAATGGCGGAAGTAACGAAAGAATAATTAAAAGAAGTCCTCCACAGTTTCCCAAACGACAAAATTTTGGGTTTCAATGGATGGTCCATGGATTTATATGTAGGCCTATTCAATCTCATCGGATAGGATATTCTCAAAGTTGTAGAAGAATCCAGACTTAATGGCTTCATCCATCCCCCCTTCAACACCACTTTCATTGCTCTAATTCCAAAGCAAGGTGATCCAGAAAGCTTGGATGACTATAGACCCATTTCTTTGTGCAACTACATTTATAAAATAATTTCAAAAATCATCAATAGAAGAATAAAAGGTATCCTCTTTAAAACTATTTCCCAATAACAGTTTGGTTTCCTAGAAGGCAGACAGATCCATGAAGAAATTGGTGTTGCTCGGGAAGCTTTACATAGAATAAAGACACATAAACTAAAAGGAGCAGTGCCAAAAATTGATCTTTCAAAGACTTTTGATCGATTCAGTTGGATTTTCTTGAAACTGTTACTCACTCATCTGGGCTTTGGCTTTTCCTTTGTAAATTGGATCATGAATTGCATCACTTTGATTTCCTTCACCGTGCTCATAAACGGGGCAGCCTCAACTTTTTTTACTGCAGAGAGAGGAATCCGATAGAGATTCCCTTTCTCCCATCTTTTTTTTTTATAGTAGTTGAAGGCCTAAGCAGAGCATTAACTGAAGCCACTAATAACAGAAGCTTCTCGGGTATTCCTCTTACCCACCATCTTTCCCTCACTCATTTTCTTTTTGTAGATGTTGTACTAATTTTCTGCAGCAGATTGAGAGGGTATGTCGAAGAACTGGGATCCATCCTATACTTTTTTAGCAGGGCGACGTGAATGCAAATAAATAGTTCAAAATCTACTCTTTCTACACATCTTATGGACCCAGAGGAAATCTTGATCTGTAAAGACCACTTCCCCTTTGCGGAAAATCCCCTTGACGAAGGTCTAAAATACTTGGGATTTCATCTAAAACCAAACTCCTACACAAAATTGGATTGGAATTGGCTACTCGCAAAGCTTGAAAAAAGACTAAAATCATGGAGCTTCAGGTGGTTATCCAGAGTTGGCAGGTTGATTCTAGTAAAATCTATACTTGAGGCAATTCCGGTCTATTGGCTTTCTATGGCTTGGATCCCAAAAGGTACTCTGGAGAAAATAAGGAAGATATGCTTCAAGTTTCTTTGGGGAGGTAAGAATGAGAGTTTTGTGATGCCCTAGGTTAAATGGGACTCTCTAGCTATGCCAAAGTTGTTGGGAGGTTGGGAACTGAAAAATATACAAAAATTTTCCACTGCACTGGCAGCCAATTTAGGATGGAGGTCAATCCAATCAGAAATTTCATGGTCAAACATAGTCACTCAAAAATATATAAGTCCAGATTCAGTGAAGGAGTAGATCAGAAGGCCGACACATAGTTTCCAAAATGGTTCTATCATGTGGAAGGCCTTTGTCAAATCTTTTACGGTTATTAGCCAAGGGCTTGCTTGGAAGGCCAAAAAAGGAAATTCCCTCAGGATTGGTAGAGACCCTTGGTCGGGCAGCAATGGTCAGCATATCCTTCCTCATGTATTAATCGACCGATTGCATGAAATGGGATTTATCCATCTAAATCATATTGCAGATGAACACCAAACGACGATTTGGATATAGGGATGGAAAGATGCACAAGTACTTAATCTGGAAGAACAACTATCTACCCACTGGAATGCATGCATCAAGTCTCTCCAATTAAGTCATATCAAACCAAAAGACCATGATGATGAACTAATTTTTAAATTCAGTCCTTTCGAGTTCTACACCCCAAAATATGGCTACTCCTTTTTAATTATCAACCTCAGACCACATGCCCCTGAATGGTGGTGGAAGGGAATCTAGAAATCTAAATGTCCACTAAAGGCACATATGTTCATGTGGTGTCTCATCAGGAGAAAGGCCCCTACCTGGGATAGAATGAAACTCAAAGGTATGGAAGGACTGGGTTGATGTCCCTTATGCAAGGGGCACGAGGAAACTTCCACACACCTTTTCTTACAATCTCCCTTCTCTATTCACACTTGGAGAGTTGTTTATTCTACATTGGGTTATAACTGCAATTGGCATGGGCCTTCTATTGAAGAGGCCTGGAGAAATTGGGTACAATACCACAGTTTCAACAACATCAAGGTACTCCCCCTAATTATTCTTTGGGGTGTTTGGATTCCTCGTAACGTTGTTATTTTCAAAGATAAGGCTTCCCTTCCTGATATAGTTTATGCCCAATGCCTCGCAATCCTTGCACATTTCCCTCAAGGAAAGGAAGCTCCTCCTCCTAGGTAGGTGGTGGTGGAACATATTGATTTTTCTTGGCCATGGGATTTTTTTTATGGTGCTTCTCAAGATAATGGAGCCTGTTGTGTGGGAGGGGGAGTTATTTTCTTTTCCCATTCACATTTTTTCAACCTAAAGTGGGGCTTGGGCCAAGGATCAAATAATTTTGCAAAAAAATTGTCTCTGAAACTACTGCTTACTTTTTCTTGTGAAAAGGAGAATACAAACCTTCAAATTTTTGGAGACTCAATGTTTGTCAACAACTGAATGAGGAGAACCCAACAATTTCACAATATTTTACTTTCTCCTATTTTGGATGAAGTCTTTATAATTTCAAACTTATTCACAAATTTGTCCTTCAATCATGTTTACAGGGAAAGGAATGTCAAGGAAAAATCCTTATCTAAAGAAGGACCTCTCTTGGCTCTTGGGAAGTGGCACATCTTAGAATATAAGGAAGGTTAGAGCTTTTATCATTTTCATCGGCCATTTATAGAATAGATCTGATCAGGCAGGGAATATTCAAAAAAACATTTTGTCTCTTATGGAATCGGTTCATGGACATTACAATATTTATATTTTTCCTATTTTATGGGATCATTGATTGGACTTAGATACTTCAAGGGGAGATGGTTCCCAACTTCTCATAGAGAGAATTCACAAATTGAATGCAACATATCAAAATTCTCTTTGATGCAGACATTTCTGTCTAAACAAGCAACTTCAGTATACAGCTAATGTAAGGACTTTACTTTTTTGGGATCCTTTTTTGTGGACCTTGTTAGGAGTTTAGATGGATATAATCCAACGGATTTAAATGTATGCCTCAGCATGCATTCTTTAGAATGCAATTATATATATTAATAAAATTTACGTTTTTTTTCCTCCGAAAAAAAAAATAAAAAATTGATGCATGCATAAACATAAAAAGCACTGATGTTTTTTATTTATGTGTATGCACCAGTGATTTTTATTTATGTGGAAGTACTTGTGATTTTTATTTATATGGACACACGTTGCTTTTTATTTGTATGGACACACCAATGATTTTTGTTTATGTAGAAGCACAGGTGCTTTTTATTTATGTGGACGCACCGATGCTTTTTATTTATGTGGATGCACCGGTGTGTGATACTCAATATCACACCAATACGTTTTAACAATACAAGCACCGACAGAAACAAAACCTCCGCCAAAACCTTTGTCTGTTCAATTTTTTTTAGTTATATGGAACATACTGTTGGACACACCTACCACACTTAGAGGGGGGGTAAATGAGTGTGGGGTTCTTTTTCCCAAAACTTCCCTCTTGCACAAAAACTCATCAATTAGCATTCAACATTTATTCATTACCCATTGTTGTCATTTATAACCAGTTAGATGTGAGCACATATCAACAACATATATCAGCAATATATCATCAACAAGTCATCTTCTCCTTTGTATCCAAGACCTGATTTATCACATGATGATCTTTGACTTTCTAAGATCTCATCCAAGATTCGTGAGCTATTCAAGAATTTGTTTGACTTTTCCACCTTCTTTCTAAGGTCAAAAATTTTAGCTTCTAACTTACAACATGACTCTTCCTTTTCATTTATTTGAATCTTCAATAGTTCCTCTATTCTTTTGGCTTCTTCAATTTGTGTCTTGAGATGGAAAATAGTTTCAAAACTTTTACTAATCTCATCATCTATATTCATGTCTTCTTTTCCATTCTTTAG
>JASDQU010504138.1:72036-86712 GCA_032191745.1 Picea mariana | reverse complement strand
AATGAGTCATCTATACATTTTTCCAACAATGCATCATATACCAATGGAACCACATCGATCCATCTTCATCATGTATCAATGACAACTCATTGATCCATCTTCATCTATGCATTCTCATCAAGGACAATACATATTATATTACATAAATCATCATTCAATCAATCCTTTGACATCACTCAATCACTTTACATCAATCAATCAAACCATTGGCATCAATGACAACATGATCCAACACATACATTAAAACCTTCGCTTCTAATAGCGAAGGTTGTAGCAAAGGTTTTTTTTTTTAATTTTGTCAAATCTTGTAACACTAAAAACCTCCACTACAAGGTGTTTTCCTTGTAGTGTGTGCTCCACTTTGGGATGGATATTTTTCTTCCACTTCCATTGGTACTACACCATGACCCCCCTATTCTTACTCTATATATCCAAGACGAGAGACTACTGACACTTGGTTGATGGATGTCGTCTGAGTTTGTTGTGGAAAAACTGAATATATCAAAAACTGACATTATGTTTCTAGATCATCAATGTGCAGGGTTTTTTATTTGAAATTGTTTGTTCTATTTCCCCCATTTTTATTGATACATGTTGAAGGGCCATGTTTTTGGCTTCAACAATTTCCTCATGTCGATGAAGGATGCATTTAATTTTTCTCTAGGTGGGATCCATTTTTAAACCAAGCAAACATCTAATATATCCAAACCTCACTTCACAATTTAACCCATTACTATAATTGGCTGAGACATGGGAAAGAAATCAATCAATACCAACTATCCACAAATAACCCACTAACCAACTACCTATATTGAAATCAACTATGGAAATATAACATTCAGATTTGCAAAACCCATGAGCAAACCCATTGCCAGAGTAGGAAGAACTAGAAAGGAGAATATAAACTTTGAAATTAAGATTCAGAGTGACAATACCCAACAAGCATCCAGAACATCCCAACCATAGATTACAATTAATCTTATTTCCAGAGATCAAAAAAAAAAACCTAGGACCACTAGGCCACAGAAAACAAGCTAACTCACTTCCCAAATTATAAACAGGTGCAATTATAAAGCATTATGAATTGCCATACCCAAAATAAAACCCACTATCGAAGTTGATATAACCAAAGAGGAAAAGAAAGTCTTCAAGTTCAAGGAACAAAATGGTAGTATCCAAAGAGATAAAATGAAAGGAATTAAAAAAGAGACATTCGGAGACCAGAGAAATTATGGTTCGATGATGAATTGATCCAGATTTATGAGGGGACGTAATAAAACACGAAAATATGACTGAAACATAGAGATACAATAATACTCAATTTCTATTAATAATCGAAATATGCATGAACTGTAAAAATGCAGAGTGAAATGAACTCGCTAGAATGGTGGTAGGTTATCTCTGAGAAGAGATATGACATCTACCTGCATTTGCAAGAACATGATTACAATGAGGCTGAAAATTCCTTTTAACATGAAGCATCAATGAGAAAACCCTAAACATCCAAAACCATAACCCTAGAAGATGAAACACTAAAAGGTTTGTGGGCCCCAATGTGGTTAGTTGATACGTCAACTTCTCGGGGGAATTACTTTTGCATATGATCTCCATTTGGGGTGCTCAATATCCTTTCATAAAGGCATAGATGGGGAGTACACATTATGAATGTCCCACTACATGCCTTTCACTATCCACTAGGAAATTCTGAGACAAAAAAAGGTTGTTTAGGGCCTCAAAATGGCCCCAAAAGTTTAGGACCCGAAAAAAACGTAGAAAAATTGCCAATATCGAAACTATATTTTGAGCTAATGGAATAGGTGGGTGGCCATCGATATCGACCTAGATTAGTCCTCCCCCATTAGGAAGCAATGGTCTCCATTTCTTTTATTTCCCCCATCAAATGGGGAAACTTTTTCTAAAATTGACGCTTGGTGAGCCACTTGCGTTGGTGCAGTAGCTGCCCTGATTTGACAACCTGATAGAGTTGGATATTAAATTGGTGGGTTCTCTTAACCTGTGTGTCTATGATTTTATCAATGGTTTCATGGTTGATCTCTGTAGGTGTCAACTACTTTGCCACTTCCGATGTGTCCAGTAGTGGTGGAAAATATGGCTGAAGGAGATTCACATTGAATATTGGGTGCAAGCCAATGAAGGGGGGAATACTTAACTCAAAAGAAGTGTTGCACATAGCCTTAGTGATAGTGTGAGGTCCATAGAGAAGTGTATGTATCTTTTGATGGGGTCACGTAAGGTGTTCTTTCTGTGAATGCAACCAAACCTTGTCTCCCACTTTAAACTTGTGTGGAACTCAGTGTTGACCATGGCGTTTCTTGTACTTAGCATTGGATTTTTGTAAAATATCATGGACCTATCAGTGGATGTGTTGGATCCGTTCAATGAATTTGGTGGCTTTGTCGGCCTTATATTGAGCATGGGAATATTTTTCCTGTGTGGACACAATGGGGAGTGCTACATTAATGGGGCCCAATGGTTGAAATCTCGGGCCCACCTAAAAAGGGCTATGGTCGTTCGAGCTATGGAGGGATATGTTGTAGTTGTGTTGAACATAAGGAAGGATAAAATCCCTTGTGCATGGATTCTTGGATTTGTACATGCACAAGATATGCACGATCATCCTATTGATGACCTATATCTATCCATCATTTTGGGGGTGGAAGGAAATGAATTTGGTGAGATTGGTGTCCAACAATGACCAGAGGCTCAACCAGAATGTACTCAAGAACCTGTTGTCCTAATATTATATGATGGTCTAGGGTAGTAAAAAGTGTACCCACACTCATTCGAAGAAAATATTGATAGGGGCCTCGACTATGATACTCTTCTTGCAAGCTGTCAGTATGGCCATCTTAGAGAATCGATCAACAACCACGAATAAAAAATCATTGTTGTGCTTGGTTGAGGAGAGACTTGACATGTAGTCCATCGAGATGGATTCCCAAGGCCTGTCAGAAGTAGGAAGAGGGGTGTACAGTCCTTTTTTTTTAATGGTTTTCTTGGCGATGGAGTAGGTAATGCAGGATCTGATATACTTACTAACATCCTCACGAAGCTTTGGTCAATAGAAATACTTATGTAGCACTGCCAATGTCTTCTCCACACCAAATTGTCCTGCCACCCAACTGTAGTGGGCTTCCCAAATCAAATTCGCATGCTCGCTTAAAGGAACAAAGAGATGAGCTAGATGGCATAACATTCCATCTTGAAGATGAAAGTCGGAAATGGTCATGCATGTTCCCAACATCTGGTAGGTCATAGCGAAGTCAATATTGTTGTCATAGAGTTGGCACCGCCCGAAGGTCTCATGCCCGCAAGAGTCTAGCACCGTGGTTAGTGTTGCAACTGGAGGTCGATTGATGTAGTCAATGACACGATTGGTGGTCCCTTTCTTATATTTAATGTTGAGGTGAAACTTCTACAAGTATGTGGACCACTTTTTATGTTGGTCATTCTGTAATTTGTCTTGTGTCTGCATGAATTGCAGAGGCTTGTGATCTATATGGATGAACATCTCCTTCCTTGGAATGTAATGCTTCTATTGGCAGTAGGCTTGTACAATGAAATGCATCTCTTTTTCAAAGGTGGGGTACTTACTAATGACATTTGAGAGTGTCTCGCTATGATAGGAAATCGAATGACCATGCTAAGTGAGAATGACACTAACAGCGTAGTCTAAAGCATATGTCTCAATCTTAAAAGGTTGTTGTAGATTGGGTAAGGCGAGCACTAGGTCCAAGCATAGACGATGTTTTAGATCATCAAATTATTTCAGTTGTGAACTGGCCCACACAAATTGGACCCTGTATCCACCCTTGGTCACCTGGCTAAGGGGCCATGCAATATGAGAGAACCCCAACACGAATCTGCGATAGAAGTTGGCAAGGCCAAAGAAGTTCTAAAACTCAGTTAGTGTTGTCAGGGTTGTCTATTCATGAATGACTTAGATCTTGGCTAGATCTATATGCACACCATGCTCATCTACAATGTATTTGAGGTATTGGACCTTTTTCTTACCGAAGGATCATTTATCTAAGTTAGCATATAGCTTGTGTTGATGTAGGGTGTGTAGGACCTGCTAAATGTACTAAAAGTGTTTTTCCCAAGTCTTGTTGAAGATGAGAATGTCATCCAGATATACAAACACAAAGGAATTGGTGAAAGGCCACAAGATGTCATCCATCAAACTCATGAAAATTGTTTTGACATTCAACAAGAGAAAATTCATGACCAACCACTCTAAATTACCTCGTTTAGACTTGAAATCTATCTTCCATATATCAATGGACTCTATTGGGATCTGGTGGTAGTTGAACTTCAAATAAATCTTACTAAAGTACTTGGATCCCTTGATTTGGTCAAGAAGGTTGTCAATTCAGGGAATTGGGTATCGGTTCTTGACTGTGATTTTGTTCAAAGTTTGTAATTAATACAGAGTTGTCGGGTCTCATCTTTCTTCTACATGAGCATGATTGGGCTTCTGCGGGGTGAGGGGTTTGGTTGAATGTGACCTTTTTGGAGCAGATATTGAATATGGTGCTTGATTTTCTCATTTTCTAGGAGAGAGTGTCGATATACGATCCCATTATTTAAAGGCTCACCACAGGTCAAATCGATTGAATGCTTGACCTGACAGTGCAGAGGCACCTCAGTAGGAAAGGTGAAGATGTCTCAATATTCTTCCACAACTTTTTCCACTTGCTTCTACTATGTAGAGAAGCCTTGTGCAGAGGTCATGGATGTGGCCGCAACCTTCCATTCACCTTGAGAGAAAATCATGAAGATGACAAATTTCCCAGTCAGGGAGAATGACCTTCCTGCATTGCTTAGTAGAGACCAAAGAAATTGTGGTAGGTGGAGCTATCTCTGGTATCCTATACAATTGTCTGCCCAAAGTAACAATGACACTACGAGGTTTGGATTCATATATAACATGGAATTTCCACATATATGGTTGGCCTAAAAGAACATCACAAACTTCAAGTGGGGCAACATCACACAATACCTCATCCTTGAAGGGCTTGATGACATAGGGCAAGCGACATTGTTGGTTGACGTAGAGATCTCATCCTTGGTTGATCCACCTGATTTTTTATGGTTGTGGATGTGGTGTTGTCGGCAAATCCAACCGCTTGACAACCTCTGTTGATATTAGGTTCTTTTGGATTTTGTTGTCAATAATGAAATGCAACGGAGCACCCTTCACCCACATCTGTGAGTGAAAAATGAATTCGCCTTCCTCTAGCTCTTCTGGTTCATTTGGTTGGAACTTAGTGGTAGAAACTGTGGCACTAGGTTCTACATCAATGATCCACTTCCTCTTTTCTAGATCTGAATTAGATTCAGTGCATAGATATGAATTTGAGGCACTCAACTTGACCACCAATGACTTCTTCATGTGACATTAATCAGTGTTGTGCCAGGGGATTTTTTGGAATGTGCACCACTTCCCAGTGTCTTTCTTTGTCTTCACATTACCCTTCTTTGTTTGCGGCTTAGGTTGGTTTTCCTGAGGTTGCCCATCCTTTCTTTGTCCTTTATTTTGTAGGCTAGGGACACATTTACCCTACTTTTATTGTGATGTATTTGTAGATCCAAACTCCTGTTTATTCCTATGCTTAAAAAAATTCTTGATTTTGACAACATATCGATAAGCGACTCCCAGTGACAAGATGTCCATAAACTCCATTTCTATTTGGATGTATCTATGTAGAACCCCATAGTATTTTATAACTAGATGTCATTCAGATTCTTTGACACCCAGCTTGGTGCACAAGGTATGGAAGGTATTTATGAACTTTGACATTGTTTGGTCCCTCTCTTGACACAGTGTGGTCCATCTCGTGTAGCGGTCGTCATAATTTCCAAATGGGTAATATTGTTCCTTAACAATGTCTATAAAAGAGTCCTTAGTGGGTTCGACATCAAACACTCCAGACTCCTCTATGGAATTTTTCTCATGGTAAGTCTCCCACCAATTTTTGACATGGGGGAAAACCTTAAGGATCACAAAGGTGATCTTTTCCCTATCAAAGAAATTATGGACAAATAAATAAACTTCTAGAAAATTTAACCATTTTTCCATAACATCTGCATATATTTGACCTTAAAATATAGGAATATCAAAATTAACTCGTACCTTGAAAGGGGCGGCGCCTCCAAAGTGGTCGCTTGACGAATATGCGACTATTGTTGTCGACAATCGTCGAAGGATTTGGGAAAAAATTTCCATCATCTCGTCCCTTTATCGCATGAGGGATTCCTCGAACAACAACTGAACATGATTTTATGCTCCCTTGTCTCTCTTTTCTTCTGACAAGGGCAGTCTTTCATAGGCTCAAGTAGTTCAAGTCCCAACTCCTTATACCCTAACCTCGTTGGGGACATGCACAAAAAAACAATTAAAGAGAAGACAACTCTAATATCGTTGATCTGAATTTATGAGGGGACAAAATAAAAGACATAAATATGATAGAAACATAGAGATACAGTAATACTTAATTTCTATTAATGAATGAAATATGCATGAACTGTAAAAATGTAGAGTGAAATGAACTCACTAGAATGGTGGTAGTTATCTCTGAGAACAGATGTGACGAATACATGTATTCACAAGAAGATGATTACAATGAGGTCGAAAAGGCCTTTTAACATAAAGCATCAATGAGAAGACCCTAAACATAAAAAATCTTAACCCCAGAAGATGAAACACCAAAATTTGTGTGGGCCCTTATGTGATCAGTTTATACATCAACTTCCTACGGGCATTACTTTTGCATATGATCTTTGTTTTGGTCACTTGGTATCCCGTTGAAAAGGTATACTCAAGAAATACACATTTCGAATGGCCTAATACATGCATTTGGCTATCTACTGGGTGATTTTGTGCCAAAAAAGTTGTTTAGGGCCTCAAAACATCCCTGGAAGATCAGGACCCGAAAAAACTGTAGAAAAAATGCCAAGATGGAAACTGTATTTTGAGCCAGTGGAATAGGTGGGTGACCACTGATGTTCACCTGGATCATGACTGGTAACCAACGTTGAACATAGGTTACCCAAAATCCATACACCTTTACAACGGAGAGCCCACGACACACCACACTCGAATTCATTTATGTAGGATGGCATGAATCTCATGGTCAGAGCCAACTCCTAAGATTACCAATGTTTACATTAACCAAAATGAATGCTCCCATTAACTATATAACTACACAAGTGTGCAAGATGCTCGATCACATGGCTATAGAATCTAGCGCACTGGCACTTGTCCTTCCATTTAAATTAACTCCTCATGGGGATTAAGGTATATAATATCTCACTTTTCCTCCATTTATTAACATTTTACCTTCTTCTAAGCTAGATTCAACCTTTTCCCAATGATACGCTTCAATATTAAACTCACGCTTACTATGGAACACATTTTAATTCTCAAACTCAACAAGAAGGGATAGGGAGCATGATATTACAC
The DNA here is from genome assembly GCA_032191745.1 of Picea mariana. Classification (NCBI taxonomy): domain Eukaryota; kingdom Viridiplantae; phylum Streptophyta; class Pinopsida; order Pinales; family Pinaceae; genus Picea; species Picea mariana. The sequence goes on along the minus strand of JASDQU010504138.1, from coordinate 79,226 downwards.
AAATGAAGACATTATTCCCATTGATATTTCATTTGATAATAGCCCTGATCACTAACATAGAGTCACCCATGATATTTATCTTCCTAATTCCCATTACTTTAGCAAATTTGATGCCTTCCCAAAGGGCATAGGCCTCAGTTGTGTTGTTTGAGACATTTCCTAAGCCCCAAACGTAATGATGAGAAACAATGATTCCTATGGGATCACAAATTATCCCCCCTACACTTTCCACCCTTGGGTTGTTCTGAGAAGCCCCATTGAAAAAAAAAATACAAAATTGTTGAAGGGAGAGCCACTCCTTGAATTCTTGTTCAAGAATCCTGATATTCTATTTAGGTAAATGGTTGCCCATACTTTTAGGTATGGATTGAATATCTCCCAACTTGAACTTTCCCATCCAATGTTGCTCACAGTCATCTAAATCCTAGTCTTTCTTATTTAAACGATATTGCATATAATCTGAGAGTAAGGAGAGGGCCTTAACCAATGTTTGTCTAGGTCACCTTGTTTCATCCTGGAATTTTTTTATTACGTGATAGCCAAATAATCCAACAAACATACTTAGGAAGAGCTTCCCAAATACGTTTGAAATGGTATTTTTTCTTGAAGCTTCTTCTATATCTTTTCCACCATTGTACAAAGAAATCTGAGCATGAGTGGTCCCAAACAAACCTATGCATCAAACCATCTAAATCCAGGGACAAAACTTCCTTCGCATAACAACATTCCACAAATAAGTGCTGAATTTTTTCCTCCCTAATAAAGAAGAGGGTGCAGTGAGAAAGACCTGCAATTCCACATTTACATAAATATTTAGAAGTAATAATTTTTCTATGAGCAAGAAACCAACATAATTTTTTTATTTTGGGAAACCCATCGCTATGCCAAATGGTCTTCCATATTCCAAATCAAGGGAGGGAGATGGAAGCCTCTAACAATGCATGATATCCCTTTTTCACTAAGAAATTTGAATCGCTCCATCCATGAGCATCAACACGATTTATATTCCAAGGGGCACGTCCATGCAAAGAGAAGAGTAGAAACTTATATAAGGGGTCCAAGGGAGCAAGAAGAGAGAGCATCTTTCAACTTAGCCAAATCCTAGAGATTTCGCACCATGTGGATATGTCAAAGAGAGAATTTAACCCACATTCATTCATCCACGACCTTAAAGGGGTCAATTCCAGATGCGAAGAAAGGATTTCTTACCCATAATTATCTCTTCCCAAATATTTATACACCTTCCATTCCTAGGATCCGAGACATTTTCTTACAAATAATGGGTTTTTCTGCAAAGAGGAGTTTGAAAATGGGAGAGACTTGGGTGAATTTTGGAGGATTCTCTAAGCACCACTACCTAGAATCAGAAAAATGTTTTTTTAATATAACCATTTTCCACCATGTTGGTTTCCTTGGGGCAAATCTCCACAACAATTTCTCCCCCCTTTATTCATAAATTCAGGATTTCAGATACCCAGTCCTCCCCTATCCTTGGGAGTGATAACTTGATTCCAGTTCACAAGATGAAACTATTTTGATTGGATTTTCCTCCTTTCCATATAAACTCTCTTATTTTCATAGAAATCTGATTGGTTGTCCCACATGAAGCTAATAAAGTAGAACATTGATAAAGTGAGAGAGTCGACATAACTGCCTTAATGAGAATAACTCTATCGATTGAATTTAGCCATTGATTTTCCCATTGGATAAACTTCATATTGATTCTTTCAAAAATTGGCAGCCAATCCTATTATGTGGATTCTTTCAAATAAATAGGGATGCCAAGATATCAAAAAGAGGTTCATTTGTCAGTAACATGAAATTGGAAAAATCTAGATATTGCGCACAACTTTTGAGTCGGATAGTTCAAGCCAATAATATGACATTTTCTATTATTAATTGCTCCCCCAGAAGCATCAAGGAAAGAGTCCATGAGAACCTTAAAGTGAGTGGCAATGATAATATATGCACCACCTAGAAAGAGGGTATCATCTACACAATTAATTGTGAGTGGTTCATATTTTTGACTCCATGGGCTATTTGTAGACCCAGAAGATTCCCAACCAATCTTTCATGGTCTAATTTCTTTCTTAAAGATTTAGCCAAAATAATGAAGAGGAGAGGAGAGAGTGGACATCCTTGGCGAAGTCCCCTATTGATTTGGAAGAATTCTAATGGGAAACCATTCACTAAATATGTTATCCATGGACCACTTATGCAAGAAGACACCCATTTTATAAAATTGGAGTTGAAATCAAAATACTTTAAAACTTGAAAAATAAAAGTATGTCGAACACATTCAAATGTGTTAGCCATATCCAGTTTAATGACCATACCTTTTCCTTTTTCCTTAACACTTGAATGAATAGTTTCTTGAACCAACACTATATTATCCTTGATTTTCATGTCCTGCATGAAGCCTCTTGATTAGGGGAGATGACTTTGGGAAGGATTTTTTTTAGCCGGGAAGCTATGATTTTGGTGAGAATTTTATATGATGAGTTACACAAAGAAATGGGCCTAAATCTAGCAACAAAAGTAGGATTAGCTTCTTTAGGAACCAAGGAAAGAAATGAAGATTTATTATTCCCTCCTAATCTTAAAGATTGATGAGTATATGAAACATTTGTTTCAAATCATGCTTGATCAAGTCCAAAAAATGTCTGTAAAAGGAGATTGAAAATCCATCTGGCCCCGGGGCTTTATCTAGCCCCAAACTCCAAATGGCAATGAATATTTCAGCTTCAATAATTAGTTGGGTAAGTTCCATATTGTCTTCATTAATAATAAGGCAGGGAATGTAATCAAGCATAGAATCCACACTAGAGGGGTCCACCTCTTCTTGTTGAGAATACATAGCAACAAAATGTCTATGAGAAGTTGTTTTGATACCAAATTTTTTTTTCACATGTGATCCATCTTCTAGGCTGATACTTGCTACATTGTTCCTGGATTGTCTAGCCTTGACTTGATTATGAAAAAAATTAGTATTCCTATCTCCAACCTTGAGATAAAGGTTGCATGATTTTAGGCACCAAATCTCTTCTTCACATCTTCGAGCCCTTTGATAACGGGTTTGGAGTTCAATTTCTTCTTTTTGCAGCCGTACAATGATTTCTTTGTCCTCTAATTATTTTTGGAATTTGTCTAGCTGATATTTGAGTTCTTCTTTCTCCTTATCTGGCGGGTTAAAGGATGTTTTGGACCAAAGTTTGAGAGCCTGCTTCACCATTATGAGCTTTTGCTCCCATATGAAAACAGGAGTACCGGGAACCCAAGTTTTCCAACTCACTTCAACCAAAGAATACACTTCTTGATGATTGAGCCATAAGGGATTGAAATGAAAAGGAAGCGGCCCATAATCATGGATTTCGTGAATATGCAAAGAAATAGGCTTGTGATTAAAAATGAGGGAGGGGAGGATATATGATTTTAAATATGAGTTTGAATTGAGAAAATTGTTGTGAACAAGAAAACAATATAAGCGAGCAACAATGTGCCCCAGACCAGATTGCATGTTTGACCAAGTATATTTCCCACTTTGAGGATTAATATATAACATGTTCCACTCTTCAATTAATTCCTCCATATTTTCATGAAAGGGATCCTTGCAAAAGTACCCTCCTTTCTTTTCTGTGTTGTTTCTAATGACATTAAAACCGCCAACTTTTATACAGTCCACAAAGAATTGAACATTGTCTTTTAGACTTTGTAGGGATCTCCAACATACGGTTTTCCCCATTGGGTTAATTGGAATGTAAACATTAATAACCACAAAAAAAATATTGAGTTGTCTGGATCTGTACTTAGTTAGAATCCAATGCTAGGTTTTTAAAGTAATTCTAAACTTACCTATTTTCTATTCCAGTTAGTGCACAAACTGTTGGAGGCCCCTCTATAATCTTCAACTATGGCATCACTAGAGTTACAAAGAATTTTCCCCAATTTTATTACTTCATCTGCATTCATTTTGGTCTCTTGATCATAAGTATTTGAGGTTTTTCAGATCAAATTAAATCCGTGGAAGCAATAAGCTTGGGGTCATTGCATAAACCCCTGCAATTTTAAGAGAGCAATATCATTATTTAGGAGGGTTTGGATGGGATCCCCCTTTGGGAACAACATTCCCTCCATATTTTTTTGAAGACTTAGATCCTCCCATCATTATGCGAACCCAACAAGATGTATTTATTGGATTTCTACTCTCGCATTGTTCTAGATGCCTTTCTCCTAGATCATCTAGGAAGGTTTTCCTTGGATGCCCTATCCTCCAACTCTTCTTCTCCTATACTCTATTTTTCTGAGTTGTATTTTGCTTCTAAAAAAGTGACTTTCACATCTTAAAAAAAATCCATTACTTACATCTTGGATTCTATAAGGGAAACAATTTCTTTCACTTGGACATCAAAGAGAACCCACTTACCTTCACGTTGCTTTATGGACATACCAGCACAGACCGAAGGGGATCCACCTGTTGTTTGGACTGAATGAGGCTCCTTATTGGACAAGCTATTGCCAAGAATGACCAGAGATCCATCCTCAACGCGATCCACATCTTGAGACAAAACTTTGAAACTATTTTTAGTGGACGGATCCTCAATCTAATGCGGATTTCCAGGGTTTCCAGGGATTTTTGATGGGGGTTTCGAGCCTCCATGAGATTCTTATTTCCACTTGTACTAATTTTTTGTGAGACCGCTTGCCACTATTCTTCCTTGTTCATGCCAAAGGTGTTGGAGTTCTTCACCTTCTTACAATTTTTTGCAAAATGACCATATTCATGGAAAATTTTGCATTTAAAAGGGAGTTATTCATAATCAAGTTGTTGCACATGCTCCCAATTGTCTAGGGAGATAATCACAGCTTCCAGAATCCCCTTTTCAAGATCTACTTCAACAAAAATCTTTGCACAGGAAAAAATATTCTCTTTTGGCTCAACTTGATCAATATATCTCTTGATGGAGTTCCCAATACAATGCAAAGCATCATCACTCCAACAATGAAGAGGGAGGTGCGACAATTGAACCCACACCAGAACTGTGGAGGGGACATCATTTCCAGGATTGGAATCAGGAGTCCATTCATTAAGGTACATCCCCCTTGCTCCTAAACAATATGATCCACTATGAAATATCAGATCTTGATCTTGAGCTCAAAGAGAAAGGCAAAAAATCCCCCTCTGCAAAAGAAGTGATTCAAAGAACCCTTGATGAGAGCTTCCAATTTTTCTCCAACCAGATGTTGATGCATGTAGCATCGGATAGGTATTTCCACATTGGCATGTGTCTAGCATGTGGAAGTCATTGAGAGCCTTCTAAGTGTGAGACTTTACTTTAGTAAAAGTTATAGTTAAATTAAAAATCTTGTATTAGTGAGTTGAGTTTTATTTAAAGAAAATGCTAAAAGTAAGTAGCATGTAAATAATAGCCATTGATCTCAAGTGAGGTGAGAATTAATCTTAGTCCTCAATCACTATGGAGATTTGGGTTAGGTTATAACTCATTCTTATAAAAGAAAGGCTAGGGAAAAGGAGAAGAAACTTTTGGTAAGAGACCAAGGTAGGAATTTGACACAGAGAAGAAAAGAAGAATGTTTGCTAGTGTTGAGTCGGTGGAGAGTGTAGAAGCAAAGAAGGACTTTTGCTTACACGAGAGTGGGGAGATCTCACTGATTGGGTGAAGATATTTCATCCAAGTGTTGATGCATAGAAGGTTGTATCACAAAGGACTATGATTCAAGATGTTGGATAGGTGGAGAAGGAATTCCATCTAGAGATCATACAGGTCAAGGAGAAGAGAGAACAAAGACAGTCACAGGTGGGTTTAAGTTATTGAAGCCAGAGGAAAGAGTTGCTGCGTACAAATATTTTCATACAGAATTCTCGTATGTGTACGTGGACGCTAGTGGATATAGTGTTAAGCCCTAATATTGGCTCATTACCCCTTAATGGGGGCATATTACATTAGTAATGTTATTTTATTTATGTCGGCTTTATTCCATTAGTTGTAATTATACCTCCTAGTCTCCTATAAATACCAAGGAGACATTTTCATTTGGAATCATCTTGTACTTGAACATTTATGTGGGGTAAAAGGAGGTTTCCCCCTCGAAGAGGCTTACTATCTAAAATTATCTCTTTTTCAAGGCGTTGAGTACTTATTCTGAGGTTTTTCTATGCTATATTAATATTTGTTTCTTAACATATGGTATCAGAGCTCAAGGTCTTGCAGTTTCGCTGCTACATCTGAGACACCTTGGAATTTTCACTATAACTTTTTTTATACAATGTTTCAGAAGGAATGGCTTGGGGGATATTTAGTATATGGATCAAGGTACGTTGGGTTAAAATTGCAGCTCCTGAAGCCTTATAATTTTGGAGATACAGCCTGTGCAAGATAGGGTTTTGGAATTATCCTGAACTGAGTCATTGCGGAATTTTCGCTATAAAACGTTTTCTATAACGTTTCAGACCTCGAACTCCAAAGGATATTCATAGAAATTAGTAAGGTATCTTTCGTAAAAAGTTTAGCTTCTGGGTCATCTTACGTTTGTAGATACACACTGTGGAAGATAGGGTATCTAACTAGTCCTATTGACTAGTCTCAAGAAGGTGTTCCAGGTAAAACAATCATAACTTCTTCCTAGAGTATCAAAATTGAGTGAGACCAGTTTCATTGGATAGTGGAAAGTCTGTAGTATTTTTGGTACGAGTTTCGAAATTTTATATCAATCATTTTTTGCGGGGCATGCTATACAAGTGATATCTCCTGAAAAGGCCCAAAATCGGCAAGTTGTGGGGAAGTTACCGTAAATTTCACTTGGCACATAAAATTTTGATCAGACCTGTGGAATTGCAGAGAATAAATATCAGAGAACTACATAAAACAAATTTTCATACTTAGACGAGCTGAAACTTGGGAGATACAACAGAAGAAAGATTGTCTAGCAGAACCACCTCAAAATCAAGGTTCAAAAGTGATACTTGGCCAACATGCCACCCAAAAAGGGAAATTCTCCACCAAATAAGCCTCCAGACAATCCTAATTGGACTCTTGATGAAGGTGAAGAAATGCGTAGGGACATAAATGATTTACAAAATAAGATAGTAACAAAATATGAACTACAAGAGATGGAAGCTAAGTTGGAGGCAAAGATGGATGGTTTAAAAGAGGAGATCATGGAAGTATTGA
>JASDQU010504138.1:58419-71936 GCA_032191745.1 Picea mariana | reverse complement strand
CATATACGCAGCTGTGACAAAGGGAAGTCACATACATATCAAAAAGTGTGTTATTCAAGGGTCGTACGATAGAGAAGACTTTGTCAGGTTTGTTTGTAGTTATATTTCTCTTAGTGGACCATTTTCCTTGTTATGGGAGCCCTGATTTGACCATAATAAAAGCATCTGAGTACTGTTTTTCCCTCTGGGTTTTTTAGGGGTTTATACCTAAAAATATTTGTGTCTTGTGTGTGAGATTTTTGGTTCCTTATTTGTGCTTCTGCTAAATTTTTATTTGATTACTCAGTTGTGCTTTAATTCAATAAGTGATTTATTTGGAATTAATTGTCGGGTGCTAGGTTAAGGGGTAAAAATAAACATGGTAAGAGCAGAGACTCTGAGAAGAAGCCAGATCTCAAATTCATAGTAGTTGAAGGAAAATATATCCGATGTGCAAGAAGATCTTGTCATCTATAACTAGCAGGCGAAAATCGAAGGACGAATTTAAGGGAAACAACAATGTTGAGGCAGAACTAGATTTTTGTAGGTTTTTGGAGTTGTATGCGGGTCACAGAAGTAATAGATGCGTACAGGCGGGGGCAACTAGAGAATCTGAAATGGGCTATCGATCTTGCTTTTGAACTGTCACTTAGACTAATGCTTTCCCCGCCTCTCCTACCGCCGAAAAGCTAGAAGGTGCTTAGCTCGACTTAGCAGTTGAGTGGATAAATTAGGCAAAATGGATACACTTTTCTTATATTACGTATAGAAATAGTGACATCATGGAAATTGACGTATAGAATGAGCTTTTCCGAATCCTATTAGCTATAAAGTACCGATCCTCTTAATACTCCTTTGGGCCAATCAATATAGCTAGCGCAGCTCTATCCGGGTACATGTGGGTATAGGCAGGGTGTAGTAGGAACATGAGTGTACATATGCGGACATCAGTAAGTGAAGGCGCATACATAAGCAGGTTGCAGTGGTGACAAGCGCATATCGGGTCGCACATGATAGTACAAGGGTAGTTTTAGTAGAGGGTTATCCGATTGGATCTTGGAGATRGCAATTGGATTGCTATTTGAGGATAAGTTTGATGGGTTTTCCAACTATAGTCCTTGGAAGGAGAGAATCATGTTGGTGTTGATGGAGAACAGGATCTGGGAATTTGCTAATACTAAGATAAATCCGTTAACAGATGTGGCAGAATTGGTCATCCATAATCAGAAGGATGTGAAAGCCAAGCGTATTATTTTAGATGGAGTGAAGGATCACTTGATCCCTCATTTATTGGGAAAGAACACTGCCAAGGACATGTGAGAGGCTCTAAAGAGTTTATTTTAGAGCAAGAATGAGAATCACAAAATGGTGCCGAGAGAGAAGCTCAGAGACACAAAGATGACAGATTCATATATGGTGATAAGTTATCTCACCTAGATCCAACAGGTTCGAGATGAACTAGCTACAGTTGGGGAGACAATGGTTGATTCAAAGTTGGTGAGGACGACACTAAAAGGATTCACAAAGGAGTGTACATCGTTCATCAAAGAAATCATGGCACGGGAAATTCTCCTTGATTGGTCAAGGTTGTGGGATGACTTCATTCAGGAAGAGCTTTGAGATGAAGATATGAATGGAGGTCAATGCAAGAATGATGAGAACCTTGATCTTGCTAGTCATGCAAAGAAGGGAAATTTCAAGAAGATTTCTAGTGGAGAGTATACCTCTCAAGACGACAAGAAGAAAGACATGAGAAAAGTCAAGTGCTTTGTATGTCACAGGTTCGAGCATTATGCAGGTCAATGTCCAAATAGGAATAAGGGTGGAAAGGAAACACAACCAGAGGTATCTATGTTGGCAAAGAATCAAATGGATGAGTTTTGCAAGAAGTTTGAATAGATGGAGTTATTACTTGTTTCCCTGACTTCCTTGGGCACTATATCAGTCGGTGCATGGTTGATAGATAGTGGAGCCACATGTCATATGACAGGAGAATGAGAGTTGTTCGAGAGCTTCACAGAGTCTGACTTAGATGTGCATGTGTAACTTGGTATGGGGATGATCTTGGAGGATCTAAGGAACGCTCATAAAGGTCCAAGAGGATCTGGAATGCTCACAAAGGTCCCAAGGGGTCCAAAAAAGCTCAAAATTTGATAGTCTCAAATGATCAAGAAAACAACATCATTGTGTAGAGCTCTTTGTCATATTTCCAATAGTGAAAACGACACCTCAAACGAAGCTCATATGAAAAAGTTGTGGCTAGTCAAATTTTGGTCAAAACCAGGCAAAATGGGGGTGCCACATGGCATCACCGAAGGGTGACACGTGGCAAAAGTGACAATACAGGTTGATGTGGCAAGTGAGTTGGTAGCTGAGTTAGCAAGTTGTACCTCCAAGTGGACGAGTCAAGTATTGACACGTGGCAAGGTTAGCCAATGAGAGGCTGCCACGTGGTAGTCTCCCATTGGTCAATATTGGTTTAAGTTTTGTAAAATTATGGAGTCAACAGGGGTCGAACCCATGACCTCCATAAACTCCCAAGCCTTAAACAAATCCCACTACCAACTTGCCACCACATAGTTCTTAACCGTTATATGTTTCAAATTTTATTTAAAGTTATATAATGCTTCATTTGGGGAAAAAGGGGTTGAGAGATAGCCTCCAACCCCTGGTTATTGTATTATCATACGACCACACCTTACACACGAAGGGGATTAATAATATATTCCATGTGTAGTTTGTTATACCATATATAACATATGGTTATAACATTTATAACCATGTGTTATAACAATAAAATGAATTTGCCAACGGATGAGAGGATTCGGAAGAATAGAACCCTCGACCTCTACTATATTTAGCAAACAAACCAACCAATATGCCAACTGACCCACATTTAGCGGGATTCCTCCCAAATTATTATTAAGTTACATTAATTTGTGGATGGTGATTTAAGGACCGGGCCTATGTAATGGCATGGATCCCAACACACACACATCCCAAGGTGCACGCAACCCAAAATTTGCACAAATTCTGAGGTACGATACAATACAGACTACATTGTTTTGTGTGCCAAGTTTATGTGTTGCATGGAAAAGCATACCATAAGGTATATTGTCCACACCTAGGGAAGTTTATAATCGTTGGATTCATTTTTACACAAGGATAATGAATTTGAAGTCTGTTTTGTGATTTGAGGACATTTGTAAAAGTCTTGTTATACATGTAAAAAGGGATTTTTTTGGCACTTGTTCGGAATATGGTCGACTTTATACTCAAATTTCTCATAATTTCGCAAAGATTTCAATGGTGAAATCATTTTATTATTTTGAGTAGTGGAATTAAAGAGAATCCATTAAATTGGTTTTTTGTAAGCCCATGATGTAATGTAATTTGGTATTTTGAGATGATGGAGAACAATCATGCTTTATAAAGGGACTTTGAAGATGAAGTGACATATGTCATCCATATATGTAATTTGACTTATTTTACTTTCTGTTGTATTATCTCATCATTCTTCAAGTTTTTCATCAGTATTAATGAAGTTTATGGAAAAATAAGCATATTCACATGTGTTTTTGCAAATAGTCAAGCGATCTTCATTTATCGAATCTAGTTGGATGTTTATGTGTATTTAAGAGTTATTTTTACATCTAAAGATTTTTGGATCAAAGGACCAAGCACGCAGTAAAGGGAACTGGAACAATGTCATTATGGATGGATTCAGGAGGCATGTTAAGACTGACAGATGTGCTATTGGTGCCATAAATTAGGAGGAGTGTGTTCTCAGTCTCGGTGATTGAGAAGAAGGGATTTGATGTAGCATTCCAAGATGTAAAGGTGTTGATCAAGCCCAAAGGATATAGCTCAGACACAACATTTGTTCTAGGAGTTAGAGAGACCAAATTGTATAAGATAAAGGGACAACCTATGCGAGCAGTGGCAAGCAACATAGTGGAAGATAACAAAGAGCGGGTAGCTCTAAAGGTTGACATGCTCAAAGGGAGTTAGCCTTTAGGTTCAGGTGGGAAGGAGAATCCTTCCAAGTTTGTCAAGGAGGAGTCATGGTACGAGATGACCATGTAGGATGCTCAATAGCATGAGGCTTCTAGGAGCATGATCAGAGGGAATTCTTCAAAGATGGGTTCGAGTGAGATGGTAGGGATAGCTTCTATTTCAAAGCGAGAATCCAATCAAGTGGATTGGAGAGAATCCATGGTAGCATATCTGGTAGCGGAGACAAAACTTACTCGAGGTGGGAAAATTACCTTCCTCGCTAAGAGGGAGTGTTGATGCATGTAGCATCAGACAGGTACTTCCACATTGGCATGTGTCTAGCATGTGGAAGTCATCGAAAGCCTTCTAAGTGTGAGACTTTACTTTAGTAAAAGTTATAAATAAAGTAAAGTGATTTTATTACTGAGTTGAGTTTTATTTAAGGAAAATGCTAAAAGTAAGTAGCATGCAAATTATAGCCATTGATCTCAAGTGAGGTGAGAAGTAATCTCAGTCGTCAATCACTATGGATATTAGGGTTAGGTTATAACTAATTCTTGTAGATTTTAAACTTGTACAATAAATCTGCAAACAGATTCTTAATAACAACAGAAAAGATACAATGGCACACACACACATTACACAAAGATTTTTACCTGGAAACCCAAACTGGGAAAACCAACAACCTCTTTAGAGCCACACCTCTAATCTTCTATTCATCATATTCTTCATTGTTTACAATACAATATACATATAGGATCCTGCAGTTGTTGGATTACTTAGAGGGGGGGGTGAATCACTAATAAAGCAATTTAATCATTTTTAACCATAAAATGCAAGTGTTAAATCAATGTAGCATTATCTTCCAATAGTTGCAGAGTAAATAAACAATGAACAAATGAGAAATCATACACATACACAGTACACCAGTGTTTTTACATGGAAACCCAAAGTGGGAGAAAACCACAAAATGATATTTTTTATATGTCTTTAAGAATTACATTGATCCGGATTATTTTCGACACGAAAAGAGAGCAAAGATATAATAAATAAATGTACAGAGATATCTCAGATATTCAATAACATAACATAAATGTATCAGAGATGAAACCATAAACACAGAGATACAATAATACAAAATTTTTATTAATGAGCGAAAATGTACAAAGACTGTAAAATACAGAGTGAAAGACTCGCTAGAATGGTGGCAGCTTATCTCTGAGAAGAGATGTGACGAATACTCGCATTCGCAAGAAGATGAGTGTTACAATGAGACTCCGAAGGCCTTTTTAACATAAGTAAAATCCAAAACCCTAACTTCGGAAGTTGAAAAGCCAAAAGGTTTATGGGCCCCGATGGGGGTAGATGATACATCAACTTCCCAGGGGCGTAACTTTTGCATACAATCTTCGTTTGGGGCGCTCGATACACCGTTGGAAAGGTCTAACTAAGAAGAACTATTTTTGATGGGTCTAGGTTAATGCCTTTGGTAACTCCCTGGACCCCAAATCCCCAAAAAACGTCGTTTAAGGCCCCAAAACGGCCCTGAAAGTTTGGAACCTGAAACACTGCCGAAAAACTGCCAAGGTGGAAAACTATTTTTCGAGCCAGTGGAATAGGTGGGTGGCCATCGATATCCACCTGGATCATACATTCATTGGAAGCACCAACTTTCTTTGTTTTCCAACTGCAACTGGAAGGAGGCTCCAACCCCCTAGTTTCTCAAGCTACAACCTGAAGGAAGTTCCAACTCCCCAATACTCTGGCTACAACCAAAAGGATGCTACAACCCCCTAGTTTCTCAGGCTATAGACTGAGAGAAGCTCCAACTCCCCAATTCTCTGGCTACAACCAGAAGGAGGCTACAACCCTCTATGTTCTCCGGCTACAACCGGAAGGTGGCTACAACCACCTGTCCTTGCCCCGTTCAACCACCCTGACGTATAAGTAGAATGATGGAACCACTGTCACACTATCACTGTGATATATACTACTGTAAACCTGTATCAATCAACCTGCACCAAACAACCTATACCAATAACCTGAACCATGCATCAACTTGTACCTCAATCTGTACCATAAACAAGTGCATCAACCATGCACCAACTTGTACCTCAACCTGTAATCAACCTATACCATAAACAAGTGCATTAACCATGCACCAACCTATACCTCAACCTGTACCATGAACAAGTGCATCGACCATGCACCAAACCTGTACAAATAACCTGTCACAACAACTTGTCCAAACAACCTATCACAACAACCTGTCTCATCAATCTTATCAACCAAATCAGATCTACTCACCAAGATCAATCAACAAGACAACTCTCAAAGATGTGCATCAACCAAGCATAACACAACAAATCATAATCATTACTAAGATCAATATGTGCTCCTAATAATATACCAAGATAAGTATGCTACATCATCCTTAAACCATGTGTCAACAATACTACTAACAAGTGCCTCCAACCATGTACCAAGAATGTACCAATCATGTATCAACTACTCATCAACTATGACTCATCAAGATGTACCAAAATAATCAACTATACACCTCATGTATGTGCCAACTCATCAACTACTTGTCTCAACCATGTACCCAACATGTACCTCAACCAAAAGCCCTAATCGATTCCATCATCCAAATCTAGTTTGTAACTTTGTAATAGACCTGGTGTATATGATCACATGCCTGCAAACCTTCCTTAACTTTAACAACAAGAAACTAGCATTTTCATCAAACTTTACTTTAGTCTCACATGACTAGTTTTGGATTAGTCAACAACCCTAACTTGGAATAATCATAACTATGTACATGTAATGAATAAAGGTACAAAAATAGTACACAATGTTATTCAGTGTCTTGTCTTCAATTTCTCCAGGTTTCACTTCTTGGAACCTCCCAAAAAAGGATTTATAGCAAAAATGGCATACCTTGTTGAATTTTGGCTTATTCTAGAGAGTGAACTTGTAGAGCGTGCCCCGCACGGAATATTTGTTGTATGCATCTGAAAATGGTACACAAAATACTACATACTGTACTTTAACAAATACATTTGGTCTTACTAAATTTGGATCTGTTATGAATACATTTTGACGTTTTTACCTGAAACACTTGTTTTAGACTAGTTTCAGGACTAGCCACAAACCCTATTTTCCATGGAGTGTAACTCCAAAAATAAAACGACCCAAAAGCTGAAATTTTTATCACAACTACTTAGATATGTTTCATCAACAACCTCTCAATTTCACGGTCTGAATCATTCTAGAAACAAAGTTATTGCGAAAATGGTGAGATGACCCATAAATAACATACCTTAGAAACCATCATCAAAAGAATTTATCCTCTTTTGAATTTTGGCCTTCTTTACTTCACCTTCCCTCTGAAATTTGGCTTAGATATCCTTTGGTTACCTCAGTCACTTGTAGATATTCAATATGCTCAAGTGTGATTAAAATGAGAGAGCCTTGCCTCTTATTTATACTTTCATGTAGCTTCCTCAAGGGGTTACCTTTTAACCATCTTAACCCACTTTCCTTATTTTAGGGTTAACCCACTTGTCCACTTAGTAATTTCTCCATTAACTTTATTATTTAAATAATTTATTTTGTATCCACTTTGACTTATAGTACACTCATCACTTCACTTTATTATTTACCTTCTAAAATCTCTTAAACCACTTTCCTTATTTTAGGGCTAACCCACTTCTAACCACTTGTCCACTTAGTAATTTCTCCATTAACTTTATTATTTAAATAATTTCTTTTATATCCACTTTGACTTATAGTACCCTCATCACTTCACTTTATTATTTAAGTAATTTTTTCTTTGCAAGCACTTTGATTGCTTTGACCTTTTGGGGCTTCTAGATGACTCACGAGGGTTCTCCAACTTCACATGGCCATCACTCTCTAACTGTGATGAGTTATGTGACGTTTCACATACCACCGGAAATGGCATGACATGTAATATCCATCCATAATAGTATTACCTTCAAATATATTAAAACTCATACCATTATACATAAAACAAACTTGATTCCATTACCCAAACCTTTGTGCTACCAGAATTCGCTACCGGACTTTCTTCAAGGGTTGACATCAATGACAACCAACCCAAATAATCAACAATCTCCCCCTTTGGCATTGATGGAAACACTCTGATGCAATACTGAAGTCATATCACTCATGCTCCCCCTGGAACCATGCATCTGTGCTCTTTCTCAAAGTATTTACTTTTGCATCTGATAAATCTCTCCCCCTTTGTCATCAATGGCAAAGGTATCTTTCCATTCAGGGTTGTTCCCCCTAACTGAATTGACCTTGGGGATACTCCCCCTAACTGAACTCTTCCTAAAATTGATCCCCCAACCTGAATTGTCCTCTTTATGGTGTTTCCTCGTGTAAATCTAAGACATATAAGGTAAGCATTCACAAGCATTCATTTTGGAGTAGAATTACTCCGAGTCTCTGGCGAAAATACTCAAAGGATTCCCTTGGAAGCAGTTTTGTAAAGATGTCTGCCACTTGTTCTTTTGTGCCCACATATTCAACTTTGATGTTCTTCTCTACAACCTGTTCCTGTAGAAAGTGATACTTTATTGGAATGTGCTTCATCTTGGAGTGCATCATCGGGTTCTTTGAGATACCGATGGCGCTTGTAATATCACAATAGATTGGAATGGTTTCATCATACTCAACCTGTATATCCAAGTAGAACGTTGCTCCACCGGTGTTTCATCGGTCATAAATGCAACCTGTCCAATATGCATATGTGTAGGCAATAAGTGATAGATCATTTCCTTTTGGATACCATAATCCAAACTCTTTTGTTCCTTTGAGATATCTGAAAATCCTCTTCATTGCTAATACATGTGATTCCTTTGGTGCTTCTTGAAATCGTGCCACATGTCCAACTGCCTACATTACATCTGGTCTGGATGTTGTCACATATAGTAAGCTACCAATCATTGACTTGTATTGCCTCTGGTCTGTAGACTTTGAATCATCATCTTTGCTCAACTTACAACTGGTTTGCATAGGAGTATAAACTGGTTTGCAATCTTCCATTTCGAACCTCTTTATCATTTCTCTGATATACTTAGTTTGAGAAATAAAAATTCCTTGGTTGCTTTGATGTATCTGAAGACCCGGAAATAAAGATAGTTCTCCAAGTAATGAAATTTCAAATTCATTATTCATATCCTTTGCAAATTGTTGGCTTAACCTGTCATCGGTACTTCCAAAAACAATATCATCAATATAAACTTCAATTAATAAAATACCATTTTGATTTACCTTGATGTAGAGGTTGTTGTCTGCACTTCCTTTGCTTAGCCCTGCTTGTTGTAGATATTTATCCAGTCTAGAGTACCATGCTCTAGGAACCAGTTGTTCAATGCAGACTTCTTCTTCAAGTTCCCCGTTCAGAAAAGTTGATTTCACGTCCATATATGTCCATATTGTTCAAGACACTGCTACACAACTGTCCATAATTTTGACTCATATGTCATTGTACTATCATGAAGTACTACTACAACTAATTAATCTATCATATTGTGCTTCTGCTAACTGAATGCACTAAATCTGTCTACTCAAATTCTGCAAGCTACTCGAATGATGGTTCTTTGGTCTATCTCAACTACCGCATAGACTCCCCCTGTCTATTATTCATATTATCTGGGATTCTCTAAGCCGAATGGATAAGAAAAATTCATGCTCTGAAGTGTACTCATCGTCATCTTCACTGGTAGATTCATCATCTCTCTAAGCTCTAACTTATTTCTTTCTTTCTGTGGATTCATCTTTCACTACAATGCCTGAAAGTACAATCTCTTGAACCTGTTCCTTATTTACATGTCCTTTTCTTTCAGTTATTTTCCAAACCTTTTTGTGTCTAACATCTTTCTTTGTAGAATTTTCTTCATATCATTTTATTGCCAATCTTGCGATCTATGGGACCTGGTCTTTGTTCACCTGTTCTTTGTGTTTTCTTATCCATAGTTTCTTATATCTGATATCAGTGTTCTCTTTCATGGAAGTATCGATCATGCTTCTACAATCACTAGATATGTGTCCATAGTTATGACATCTGTAACATTCAATGTTATGCAGGGCCACATATGCACTTCTTGCTTTAACATTTATTTTATAATCCCTACAATTTGCAACCTTATGTCCAAAATTAGTACAATAAAAACAATGACCATAAAAGAAATTTGCATGCGTGGGAGTGAATGATCTTCTTTGTGGTGTAGTCCTTCTAAATTTATGCCTTGACTGGTCATGATCATGATTGAAGATTCTTTGTGGCTTGAACATGGATGGTCTTCTTGAAGATGTATCTTCAATAGTTTTCTTAGATTCTGGTTGACCATGATTCCTTCCTTTGAGTACTTCTGCATAACTCTTTCTATTTTCTTCATTCTTCTTTTCTAGCAACCTAGAGTGCTTCTCTTCGTTCTCTATAAATAATGTGGATGTTTCTATCTCTTCAATGTTCTTGTTGATCTTGACGATTTTACTTCTCAATGTGACAACTTCTTCTTCAAGCTTCTCGACATCTTCTTATTTCTTCATTATCTGAGACTTCATGACTTCTTCTGTTCTTTTCGCTTCTTCAAGCTGATTTTTTAATGTGATTATTTATTCTTCAAGTCCTTTCTCTTCTTGACCAAAATCTGCCTCAAGTTGGTTTAGATCGTTAGTTCTTTCCTTAATATGATCTGTCAATATCTTCTCTCTCATTTCTGCTTCTTCCTTCTGTGCTACTATGTTGGCTTCCAAATACTGCTTTTGATATTCAAGATTTTCTTCGATCTTTCTGACTTCTTCTAGCTGAGTTCTTAATTTTTCGATGACATGTTGGACTTCTTCAAAAATGTGAACACTTCCTTTTGGTTCATCAATTCTTTTTTGAGTGACTTGTTTTCTTCTCTCGGTTCATCTAAAGCACTAATCAATTCTGATTCATAATTGTCTTCATTTTCAATTATTTTTTATGTCTCATTTCCTTCATTACATTATATTTCAAGATGTTCGTGTTTTTCACAATTGAATAAAAGCAACATACCTCTGGTGATTATGTACTCTTCATCTTCTAAATCTGTTTGACATGGTGAACATGATTCTTCTTGATCTGTATCTGCATCTTCTTTGGCATTTTCTAAATTTGTCATGGGTGAAGAATATATGTCATGTAACTTATCCCAAAGTTCTTTGGCTGATGAACATTTACCAACCTTTTCTCTTATCGGATTAGGTAATCCTTCCCAGATGAAATCCATTTCTATTTTTTTATTCTTCTTCAGTTGCTTCTTGGTTGCAGTCTTTTCCCTTTCTGAACTATCATATCCTGTAACAATTGATAGCCAAATATAATATCCATGTGCCTGTAAAAATATTTTTGTCCTTCCACTCCATAACTCATACTTTAAACCATTATGACCATTAAATAGTGTTACTCCATTCTCATAATAATGCATAATCTCCTTCCAGTGGTCAAACTGTTTCCTGAAGGAACCGGCTCTAATGCCAATTGTTGGATTACTGAGAGGGGG
Organism: Picea mariana; assembly: GCA_032191745.1. Taxonomy (NCBI): domain Eukaryota; kingdom Viridiplantae; phylum Streptophyta; class Pinopsida; order Pinales; family Pinaceae; genus Picea; species Picea mariana. The sequence goes on along the minus strand of JASDQU010504138.1, from coordinate 60,396 downwards.
GTGAATCAGTAATAGAGCAATTTAATCCTTTTTAACCATAAAATGCAACTATTAAATAAATGTAGCATTATCTTCCAATAGTTGCAGAGTAGATAAACAATGAACAAATAAGCAATCATACAGATACACAATACATCAATATTTTTACGTGGAAACCCAAAGTGGGAGAAAACCACATAATGTTTTTTCTTATATGTCTTTAAGAATTACATTCATTGGAAGCACTAACTTCCTTTGTTTTCCAGCTGCAATTGGAAGGAGGCTCCAACCCCCTAGTTTCTCAGGCTACAACCTAAAGGAAGATTCAACTCCCCAATTCTCTGGCTACAACTAGAAGGAGGCTACAACCCCCTAGTTTCTCAGGCTACAACCTAAGAGAAGCTTCAACTCCCCAATTCTATGGATACAACTAGAAGGAGGTTACAACCCCCTGTGTTCTCCGACTACAACCGGAAGGTGGCTACAACCACCTGACCTTGCCCCATCCAACCGCTCTAACGTATAAGTAGAATGATGGAACCATTGTCACACCATCACTGTGAGATATACTGTTGTAAACCTGTGCCAATAAACCTGCACCAAACAACCTGTACCAATAACCTGAACCATGCATCAACATGTACCTCAACCTGTAATCAACCTGTACCATAAACAAGTGCATCAACCATACACCAACATGTACCTCAACTTGTAATCAACATGTACCATAAATAAGTCCATCAATCATGCACCAACCTGTACCTCAACATGTACCATGAACAAGTGTATCAACCATGCACCAGCCTATACCTCAACCTGTATCATGAACAAGTGCATCAACCATGCACCAAACCAATACAAATAACATGTCACAACAACCTGTCTCATCAATCTTATCAACCAAATCAGATCTACTCACCAAGATCAATCACCAAAACAACTCTCAAAGATGTGCATCAACCAAGCATAACATAAAAACTCATAATCATCACCAAGATCAATATGTGCTTCTAATAATAGACCAAGACAAGTATGCTACATCATCCATAAACCATGTGTCAACAATACTACTAACAAGTGCCTCTAACCATGTATCGAGTATGTACCAATCATGTATCAACTACTCATCAACTATGACTCATCAATATGTACCAACATCATCAACTATAAAACTCATGTATGTGCCAACTCATCAACTACTTGTCTCAACCATGTACCCAACATGTACCTCAACCAAAAGCCCTCATCAATTTCATCATCCAAATCTAATTTATAAATCTATAATAGACCTGGTGTATATGATCACATACCTGCAAACCTTCCTTAAGTTTAACAACAAGAGACTAACATTTTCATCAAACTTTACTTTAGTCTCACATGACTAGTTTTGGATTAGTCAACAACCCTAACTTGCAATAATCATAAATATGTACCTATAATGAATAAATGTATAAAAATAGTACACAATGTTCTTCAGTGTCTTCTCTGCAATTTCTCCAAGTTTCACTTCTTGGAACCTCCCAGAAAAGGAGTTATAGCAAATATGGCATACCTTGTTGAATTCTGGCTTATTCTAGAGAGAGAACTTGTAGAGTGTGCCCCACACATAATATTTGTTGTATGGATATGAAAATGGTATAAAGAATAATACAAAATATACTCTAACCAATAAATTTTGTCTTACTGAATTTGGATATGTTATGAAGAAGTTATGACGTTTTTACCCGAAACACTTGTTTTAGACTAGTTTCAGGACTAGCCACAAACTCTATTTTCCACAGAGTGTAACTCCAAAAATACAATGAACCACAAGCTAAATGTTTTATCAAAGCTACTTGGATATGTTTCCTCAACGACCTCCCAATTTCACGGTTTTAATAATTCTAGAAAAAAATTTATTTCGAAAATGGTGATATGACCTGTAAATAACATACCTTAGGAAGCATCATCAAAAGAATTTATCCTCCCTTGAATTTCGGCCTTCTTTACTTCACCTTC
>JASDQU010504138.1:48106-58399 GCA_032191745.1 Picea mariana | reverse complement strand
TTTTTACCCGAAACACTTGTTTTAGACTAGTTTCAGGACTAGCCACAAACTCTATTTTCCACAGAGTGTAACTCCAAAAATACAATGAACCACAAGCTAAATGTTTTATCAAAGCTACTTGGATATGTTTCCTCAACGACCTCCCAATTTCACGGTTTGAATAATTCTAGAAAAAAAGTTATTTCGAAAATGGTGATATGACCTGTAAATAACATACCTTAGGAAGCATCATCAAAAGAATTTATCCTCCCTTGAATTTCGGCCTTCTTTACTTCACCTTCCCTCTGAAATTCAACTTAGATATCCTTTGGTTACCTCAATCACTTGTAGATATTCAATATGCTCAAGTGTGATTAAAATGAGAGAGCTTTGCCTATTATTTATACTTTCATGTAGCTTCCTCAAGGGGTTACCTTTTAACCATCTTAACCCACTTTCCTTATTTTAGGGTTAACACAATTCTAACCATCTGTCCACTTAGTAATTTCTCCATTAACTTTATTATTTAAATAATTTCTTTTGTATCCATTTTGACTTATAGTACACTCATCACTTCACTTTATTATTTACCTTCTAAAATCCCTTAAACCACTTTCCTTATTTTAGGGCTAACCCACTTCTAACCACTTGTCCACTTATTAATTTCTCCATTAACTTTATTATTTAAATAATTTCGTTTGTATCCACTTTGACTTATAGTACACTGATCATTTCACTTTATTATTTAAATAATTTCTTCTTTGCAACCACTTTGTCTACTTTGACCTTTTGGGACTTCTAGATAACTCATGAGGGTTCTCCAACTTCACATGGCCATAACTCTCTAACTGTGAGGATTTATGTGACGTTCCACATACCAATGGAAAAGACATGACATGTAATATCCATCCATAATAGTATTACCTTCAAATATATTAAAGCTCATACCATTATATATCAAACAAACTTGGGTCCATTACCCAAACCTTTGTGCTACCGGAGTTTGCTACCAGAATTTCTTCAAGGGTTGACATAAATAAAAACCAACCCAAATAATTAATAGCATCATCCAAACCCATAATCCATTGACCTGGATTAGTCAACAACCGTAATTCCTTAACCATAATTAGAAAACCATTGGCGAAAACCATGTGCCGAAAAACCGCCAAAAACAATGGGCGAATATCCAAAATAAATCGGCGAATAAACCCCCCATTAAAGGGACCTATAGTCAGGCAAAGAATATAACACATTCCCAACATTCTCCCACTTGTTGTTTTCTTTGCATACAGGGAGTTATAGGGTTACATAATGAACAATCTAGGGCAACAATGCCCATAGATCCTCTACACCAAGGGAACTTCTCAGTGCTCACTGATTTTGTTAACTTTTACTGTCACAATCTATCCTTACAACTTGTTGTACCAACCCAATACCTAAACACAATCTCTATAACCATATTGGTTCCTTTCTTGCATGAGTGGCTACCATTTATTCAACTTGTGTAGTTGAGAGTTCCACTACAGACTGTAATTTTCTCATCCAACTGGTTGCTCCTCCAAACAGGTTAAACACATACCCACTTATAGATCTTTTACGATCTAGATCTCCAGCCCAGTCTGCATCCACAAATTCATGTATGTCCAATCCTAGTCTTCCTTGGTAACACAATCCATAAGTAGTAATGCCATGCAAATACCTGAAAACCCTCTTTACTGTTGTCCAATGCTCCTTTCCTAGTTTTGACATATACCTGCTCAAAACTCCCACTGCATGTGCATTGTCTGGTCTAGTACATACCATTGCATACATCAAACTGCCAACTGCACTCGCATATGGAACACGAGACATGTCCTCTTCCTGTTCCAATGTCTTGGGACACTGATCCACATATAGCTTTACACCTATAGGAATATGAACCTTGACCGGTTTACATTTCTACATATTAAACTTCTACAATATTTTCTCAACATATTTACTCTGATTTAATCAGAGTTTCATGTTTGCTCGATCTCTTTTAATTTCCATTCCCAAAATGAAATTTGCAGCACCAAGATCCTTCATGACAAATTTAGTGGACAATTGAGTTTTCACATCCTAGATAATCTCCTTGTTGTTTCCTATCAGCAACATATCATCCACATAAAAGACCAAATAAATAAGATGATCACCAACTAATTTGAAATACACACAGTGATCCGCTTTGATCCTTTTGAAGCCAAGTCCCAACATACAAGTATCAAATTTTAGATACCACATCCTTGGTGATTGCTTTAACCCATACAAAGACTTTTTTCAGCTTGCATACAAACTCCTTCTTTCCCTTCACAAAAAATCCTTATGGCTGCTTCATGTAGATTTCTTCTTCCAAATACCCATGTAGGAATGTTTTCTTCACATCCATATGTTCTAATTTAAAATCAAATGCAACAACAACATATAAAAGAAATCTAATAGAAATTAACTTGGCAAGAGGAGAAAAAATCTTACCAAAGTCAATTCCCTCAACCTGGGAATAACCTTTTGCTACTAAACGAGCTTTGTATTTCTCCACTTTGCCTTCTGCATTCATCTTCTTTTTAAACACCCGTTTGTTGTCAATGAGATTTCTTTCAGTCAAAAAATCCACTAGATCTCAAGTCTCATTCTTATACAAGCATGCCATTTCTTCAACCATGGCCTTTTTCTAGAGTTTTCCATCCTCTGAATCCACTGTCTCCCTAACAGTTCTAGGATCATCTTCAGTAATAGACAAAGCAAAATTTGAATGGAAATCGGGTGGAGTATACCTTTCCGGTTGCCTTCTTTCTCGAACCGATCTCGTCCATATTGGAGTATGATGATCTTCTTCTTCTTATTCATGTTCTTTTTTAGATTATGACTCATCATCCTTCAACTCAAACTCTATTTTCTCTGGTTCTTCCTTCCTTGACAGGACTTCATGTTTGACACCATATTTGATTTCTCTAAATACCACATCTTGGCTATGTTAGAAAAATAGGATCACAGAGAAATAAAATAAAACAAATGAGGAAATAAAACATAGAAGATACAAAATAAAATAGAGACACAAATATATGTGGTTCACCCAGTGTGGGCTACGTCAACCAGAGAAATTGTCAAGTCCTTCTTTATTATTATCCAACAAAATGAAGGGATACAACCTACAACACACCCATTGTAACTTCCTCTTCTTTCTCTCACAATATCCTCTCTTAGAATACAATATTTGCAATAATACACAACCACAATACAATTCCCTCATAAGAGAGGGTTTCCTTTTAGGGAAAAAACCCTAAAATAACTTCTACCGTCAGATCTGTGATCTTATAATGAACGATCCATATTGACTACGGAATTACAATATTTTACAAGGTAATTTTTCCCATGCCCCTTTGGCGATAGTACACCCCCCATTAGGGAATGGGGTCCAAACATGGCTGAAACAAACCTCTGAATCAATAAGATAATCAGGCTCCACAACCAACAATCTCCCACTTGGATATTGATCACAACAACTCCACTGTTGTTGTGCCTGTTGGACTATACTCTACCTTGGACCTGGAAAATTTCTCATATTCACATTCATGCTTGAAGGCCAACTAAAACTGAGCAAGAACTCGATTTCTTCCTAGTTACTCCTTTTGTTAACATGTTTGCAGGATTTTGGCTAGTATGTATCTTTTCCAACTTCAAATGTCCATCTTCCAAGATGGATCATATGAAGTGGCACCTGAGCTATATATGCTTAGTCTTTGAATGGAAGGTTGAGTTCTTTGCAAGATGAATGGAACTCTCATTGTCATAGTACAACCTGCTATTCTCCCAATTCTTTCCCAATTCCTCCATAAACCTCGGCAACCAAATCATTTATTTACTAGCCTTTGTAGCATCAACATGCTCTGCTTCTGTTGTTGAAAGTGAAACAACCTTTTGCAGTTTCGAAATCCAACTTACAGTTGTTCCACCTACAATAAAAACATACCTAGTGGTGCTCCTCCTACTATATTTATCACCTGCCATATCTGAATCAACATATCCCTGTAGAACAATGTCCGAACCTCCAAAACATAATGCATGAGTAGCAGTACCTTTCAAATACCTGAGAATCCACTTTACTGCCTCCCAATGTTCTTTACCTAGATTGTTCATATACCTTCTCACAACTCCCACTGCATGTGTAATATATGGTCTTGTGCAAACCATCACATACATCAAGCTGCCAACTGTTGATGAATAAGGGACCCTAGACATGTATTCTATCTCCTCATGTGTCTTGGGACACATTTCCTTGGTTAATTTGAAATGGTTGCCCAAAGGTGTACTAACTGGTTTTGCATTTTCCATTCTAAACCTCTCCAATACCTTCTCTATGTACTCACCTTGAGACAATGTAAATTTTAGATTTTTCCTGTCTCTTGTTATTCTCATACCAAGGATTTCCTTTGCAGCACCCAAATCCTTCATTGCAAATGAATTAGCTAATTTCTTCTTGAGCACATTTATATCCTGCATATTAGACCCTGCAACAAGCATGTCATCTACATACAATAACAAGATAATATAGCTTCCATTTTCTAGCCTTTTAAAATAAACACAGTGATCAGAATGACATCTACTATAACTTTGTTCTGTCATAAACCTGTCAAACTTCAAATACCACTGCCTTGGATCTTGCTTTAGGCCATACAAGCTCTTCTTCAACATGCATCCAAATTCTCCTTCCCTTTGACCTTATACCCCTGTGGCTGCTGCATATAAATCTCTTCCTCCAAATCCCCATGGAGAAAAGTTGTTTTTACATCTAATTGTTCAAGATGCAAATCTTCTACTCTCACAAGACTTAAAATAGTCCTAATTGAAGTCATCTTAACAACACAAGAAAATATTTCATCAAAATCTATACATTTCTTTTGTGCAAACCCCTTTACAACAAATCTAGCCTTGTACCACGTTTTTCCTCCATCTTCTTCATTCAACTTGTAAACTCATTTATTCTGCAATGCTCTTTTTCGTGCAGGAAACTGAACCAAGTCCCAAGTCTGGTTATTTACCAAGGAATCCATTTCTTCTTTCATGCCTTTCTCCCACTTCTTTTTAGTGTCTACATGCATTGCCTCTTCATAACAATTTGGTTCACCAGAATCAATCAACAATAAATAATACAACAAAGGAGAGTATCGTTCATGGGGTCTACTTAACCTGGTATGTCTTCTAACAACAATTGCAGGAGTTTGAGGTAGTTGTTGTTCCTGTTGTTGTACATTTTGATTTTTTGGTACCTTTGGAATTTTTTTTCAATGATCTCATCAAGCACTGTGTATTATGGTTTTATTCTTCATGTTTCCTTCCCTACAACTGATCTTTATACATGACCTTCTCATTGAATATGAGATCTTTACTCCTAATGATTTTATGATTTTCATAATCACATATGCGATAACCAAAATCATTAATACCATATCCAATAAAGGTACACTTCTTGGATTTTGCTTCAAGCTTTGTTCTATTTTGTTTATCAATATGGAAAAATGTTTCACAACCGAAAGTCTTCATAAATGAATAGTTTACCTTTTTACCTGTCCATGCCTCCTCTAGAATTCCACCATCTAAAGAGCTTGAAGGTCCTATGTTTATTAAGTAAGCAACAATATCTACAGGATCTACCCAGAACTATAAGGACAACCTAGCATGCAATCTCATACTCCTTGCATGCTCCATGATGGTCCTGTTCATCCTTTTTGACACGCCATTTTCTTGTGGTGTTCTTGGAACTCTCTTCTCTCTACGAATCCCATGGTATGAACAATAATCATCAAATGCCTTGCTACAATATTCACCTCCATTGTCTAATTTGAGACACTTCAACATTTTTCCTGTATCATTCTCAACCAAAGCTTTCCATTTCTTAAAAGTATCAAAAATATCATATTTTTGTCGAATGCAATAAACCTAAGTTTTTCTAGTTCCATCATCAATAAAAGTAACATAATAATGAGAGCCAACAAGAGATGATACCTGAGCTGGTCCCCATACATATGCATGCACAAGCTCTAACCTTTCACTCTTCTTTTCTTTTTCGACTCTGAGAAATCTAACTCTCTTTTGTTTTCCATAAACACAGTGCTCACAAAAATCCAAATTAATTTGTTTAATATATGGAAACAAAATTCTTTTGTGAAGTATCTGCATCCCCTTCTCACTGATGTGTCCAAGCCTATGATTCCACAGTGTTGTATCTACTCATGTAGAAGCTAAAGAGATAGAAGAATCAATATTACTAGTACATAAATACAATGTACCTACCTTCTCTCTTTTTGCTATCACCAATGATCCTTTGGTGACCTTCCACACCTTATCTGTAAATATATATATACAACCTTCACTTGTCAATTGCCTTGTTGAAATTAGATTTTTCCTTAGATCTGGTACATGTCTTACCTCTTTCAATAACCATTGGTTTCCATTCTTTTGCTTTATGTGTACCTTACTCATTCCAACAATTTTGCATGGTGCATCATCACCCAAATGGACCTGTCCAAAATCACCTTGAATATAATCTAGAAAATGTTTCCTATGGGTGTGGCATGAAATGAAGCCCCTAAATCTACTACCCAAGACTCAAAAAATATTATCTACAGAAAGAATCAAAGCATCTTGTAACACATCACTTATTACATTTGCTTCTTTTTTTTTCTCTTGTTGTCCATCTATTTGTTTCTTTGGAGCTCTACAGTCTTTCTTCAGATGTCCTTTCTTCCCACAATTCCAACACTCTATCTTTCCTAGTATGGATTTGGATCTGCCCTTCCTAGAATTCCCACAGTTCCCTGAGCCCTTTCCCCTATCCTTTTGTCTTCCCTTGTTCTCCATGTTTAACACATTACCTGATGTCTCACCTGTACTTTTCCGTTGCATTTCCTCGCTAAGGATAACACCAAAAACATCATCAAATTTTAGAGTATTTGAACCAGAGACAAAGTTACTTACAACCATAACCAAGCCATTCCATCTTTCTGGCAATGATCACATGATTAGAAGAGCCCTGACCTCATCATCAAAGTCCACTTTTACAGAACTTAGTTGATTAGTAACCGTATTAAATTCATTTAAATGATCTACAACTGACCCACCTTCTAACATCTTCATATTAAATAATCTCTTTATTAGAAATACCTTATTGGACGCCGAGGATTTTTCATACAATTTAGCCAATGCGTCCATCAACTCCTTCATTCTCTTTTCTTTTGAAATATTGAAGGCCATCGATGCTTCCAAGCTCAGTCGTATTGTTCCTAGTTCCTTTCTATTAAGAACCTCCCATTATTTGTCCTTCATGGCCGTCGACTTCTTTTCTATTCTACCCAATGGTAGGAATAGATCCTTCTGATATAAATAATCTTCCATCTGCATCTTCCATAACTGATAGTTTGGCTGTTAAATTTATCAACCCTAAACTTTCCATCTTCCACCATTTCTTCCACTCGAATCAAGAACCCTCTTTTCCTACGAGTTACCTTTCACTCTGATACTAGTTGTTAGAAAAATAGGATCATGAAGCAATAAAATAAAACAAATGCGGAAATAAAACATAAAAGATACACAATACAATAGAGACACAGATATACGTGGTTCACCAGTGTGGGCTACGTCCACCAGAGAAATTCTCGGGTCTTTCCTTATTATTATCCAACAAAATGAAGGGATACAACCTACAACACACCCATTATAACTTCCTCTTCTTTCTCTCATAATACAATATTCGCGATAATACATAGCCGCAATACAATTCCCTCATAAGAGAGGGTTGCCTTCTAGGGAAAAAAACCTTGAAATAACTTCTATCATTAGATCTGCGTCCTTATAATGAACTGTCCATATTGATTACAAAATTACAATATTTTACATGGTAATTTTCCCTAAAATTTTGTTTCGAGGGCGCTGCCCCCGAATCCCCCGCTAGGGGAGGCTACAAAAATTGTCACCCCCCCGGCGACAGTTGTGGGGGGGCAAGCCTCCCCACACCCCCCCATTAGGGAATGGGGTCCAAACAAAACTGAAACAAACCTCTGAATCAGGGAAATAATCAGTCTCCACAACCAACAAGCTATACACTACCTTCTTATTTTATGGGTTCCAAAGCCTATAACCTTTCAAACCATCTTTATAACAAAAAAATATACACTTTTCAACCTTTTTACCTAGCTTACTCTTGTTTTCCTTTGGAATGTGAACATAGGACTCATAGACAAATACCATGAGATGTGTGAGAGAGGGTTTCTTACCAACCCATACCTCGTGTGGAGTCTTGTCATCAAGTGTTGATGAGGGTGATCGATTGACCAGGTAACATGTAGTACCCACTGCCTCTACCCATAATTCATGTCATAACCACCCGACACCACTGAGCATGCACCTTGCTTTTTCCATCAACGTCATGTTCATCCTTTTTGCAACTCCATTATGTTGAGGTGTATATGGAGTAGTCTTCTGCCTTGCTATACCACACTTCTTACATAATTCTTCAAATTCATTTCCACAGAACTCTCCACCATTATCTGTCCTCATCACCTTAATTATTTTCTCTATTTTATTTTCCACAAGAGCATTAAACTCTTTAAACCTATCAAAGACTTCAGATTTATTCATGAGAAAATATATCCAAGTATTCCCCGAGAATTCATCTATAAATGAGACATGGTACACAAATTTTCCTAGTGATGGAACCGGCACAGGTCCAAACACATCACTGTGCACCAACTGTAAAATTCTCTCTACCCTCGTTGCACTAGAGGGGAATCTTACTTGATTTTGCTTCCCATATGCACAATATTCATAGAAGTCAAAATCCAGAGAGCAATTAGAAATCAATTTATCCATTCTCTCTAATATGCCCCAGCCTTTGATGCCACAACATAGACTTTTCTCCAGAGACTATAGGAGTTTTTTCTTCTTTGGCTCCAAACTCAGGAAGAATGGAACTATTACACCCATCACTAATAGTGCTTCCCTGTAACTTATACAGAGTTCCAATCTAAACTCCCTTCAACAACACCATTGCTCCTCGAACCATCCTGCAAGTTTCTTTCTCAAACATTGTTTTTACCTTTGCATCGTCCATTTTGCTTACATAAATTAAATTTCTAGCAAATCCTAGGATGTGCAGAACACCAAGCAGTTTTCTAATCCTTCCATCTATGAGCTTCAACTTGAATTTTCATCATCCTATTATTTTGGTTGTCGATTCATCACCTCCATCATACCTTTCATATTTGCAAAACCACTCCCTGTGAGGAGTCATGAAATGATGCACCTGAGTCAACCAACCATGACTCATGATTTGCATGTGTGCTTGAAGAAACCAAGTACACATCACCTCCTTCTTCCAAGGAGGTTTTTTTTTGTAGAAGGATAATCTTCAGATCCCTTCCCTTCCCTCTCTCAACACTTCTAGATCTACATTGCTTCGTGTAGTGCCCTTCTTTTCCACATCTCCAACATACTTATTGGTGCAATTATTTTCATAATATATTACCAAACATAAATTATCAACCAGGATTCATAATCAAAAGAGTTGATGCACTATATATGCCGATAACAGATAGGTTCCTATGTCTGATGAGTATAGTTCAATCAAGAAAACCATATAAAAAACCAATACTCTATTTTCACACTTCAAAGATAACACTCTTCACACAGTTCATAAATTAGAAAGAAAAACTTGCAATCATGCATTCAAAAGATTTCGCCCAGATAATGCCTTGTCCATTTACAAGCTCATGAAGTGGAAAGATGGACTTTGAATTAGTTATCTGTAGCTGCTACTCTTAGTAATCAAATTTGGGTATACTTTAACAATACAACTCCAAACTTAGAAGAGAAAACTGATAACAAAATTTCTCAAGCAAACAATGAATCAAAAGGTTCTTTCTCAGGTGACAAATCTGTTCATTAGAGGCTCATGAAATGAAAAGATGAACTTAAGATCTATCTCCTGGAGCAACTAAACTGGCAAGTGGGATGCTCTATCAAATCTCATGTATGGTGAAATATGGAGATCCAACTGTTCCTGCATTACCACACTTTGCAACAAATTCGAATAGTGAAATCAAACAAAATAACATGAAATCAAAATAACAAATACATGAAATGAAAATCTACAATAGCAATTTACAATAAGCTTACCAAGTTGGATCAGTGGCCCTTGCCGATGCCAACATGGAAGCTTTTAGATCACCAGATGTTAACTTCTAAGAGAGACAAAATCACTGAATTCAATCTTGCATTAATCTCCAACAAGTAGGTTTACAAAAA
>JASDQU010504137.1:14546-43334 GCA_032191745.1 Picea mariana | reverse complement strand
TCGCACCCACCATACACATCTGCGTACTAAGGGCTGATTAGGTGACTGCTTACTGAAAAATTTAGTTGGGGTCTGTGATTGTTCTCGGTATTCTTTGGGGTTTGGGGATAGGATTTCCCAGACTCGTACTGAGTCTTTACCAGGATTTTAATGGTATAGTGAGAGTGTAGTCCCAGTGGAAAACCCCTTGTTACTTCCAAAATTTTTCCTCTGCTTCGACTACTAGCTAACAGGATTGGTTTAAGGCAATTTTTTTTCATTTGCATGGGTTATTACAGAATGAATAAGGCCTTTGTTTCGGCCACTCCTCTGGTAAGAGGAAGGAAAAAAAATAAAGGTGAGACAGAACCTTTAAATCATAATTTTGGTCATTCGTTCCCCGGAAGAAAATCTTCCAAATATTTATCACCAAATGTAACTCCGAACTTTCCCTACCACGCATTTACGCACTTGAAAAAAAGAACAAAATTTGGTTTTTCTTCGTAACCCATTACCCGTGGGTCTGGTCTAAACTTCCGTTGAAATCTATGTTGGTACTGTTTTTATTTCTAGACCCTCTACTATTGTTAGTGTTTACAAAATACGAGTGTTTAAGTAAAACAAAAGAACTTATATTCATACTGGGTTTTACAGTCGCCTGTGTATCACTTATTTCAGTCTATGATTATGATGAGGCCTTCATTTTCCTTTTCCTCCCATTATATTACTGCTATTTGGCGTATTTCAAGGGGGTGAAGGTCTGTGTAAAAATCTGAGGAAAAAAAATTTCTCCTTCCACCGAATGATATTCGAATTATATACTCTTTTTGTATGTTAATAACACTGCAAGATGTATTATTACTTCTCGGGATCCGGTTAGGTAACCTCTGTATTGTTTTCATTGATTTCATTTTATCGAGTGTAAGAATTTCGTCACCATATCTAATGATGGGGCCCTGCTTGTATGTGAGGGTACCCATCAGACATTTATCGACTCACTTTCCCCTTTCGGATTATCGGACGGCTTTGACAAAGCTTGGGAGAGGAAGGGCGATCTCCATCCTAAAAGTTAAGTATAGACTCTATGGTAGATTTTATTTCCTTTATTTTTGTTATTCGTTCTACCAGTGAGATTCTTGGTTTATATTTATATCGTTATTAACTTTAAATTTTTGTTTCGTTGGCAGGGTCTTCCTCCCTCCGAACCTTCTAGAACTATGTGACTGTGAAACCAACAAAGGTACTTAGGTTCTAGGATAGGGCTTGAGGATTTATTCATTGACTCAAAAGAAAAAAAACAATGTTTGAACTCAATTACTATTTCTGGACTGTTCTAGTAGGTCAAGTGAATTCCTGTAATTGGTTTGTCAAAAATAAATGGAAGGGACTTCCATTACCTTAACACCTGAGAATGATACTACCTATCGTGGTTGGGTGCAAAATATTTACTATTGTTTTGATTTTGGAACTTTAAACACATTATATACACTCTCCCCATGAAGGATTTTGCTTACTTGTATAGCATAAAAAATAGTAGCCATTGATTTGCAAAGTGTTTGACCTGATATATATACATATACTTTGGTTATTATTACGGTTCCGACCTGATACATACTATGTTGGTTATTACGGCTCAGAGTATGAAAGATTTACCTATTTTTCCACATATTCTCTATAAGAATGGACTAGCAGTATGAGTTATCTGATTTTTCTTTTAGAGTTCACAAAGATACTATATACAATCGTTATTTGTTAATAGGGTTTGGAATTTTCGATTTTGGCGTCCGATATAATCTATCAAAATATTTCCAGATCCTTTTTCTAAATTTTGAAATTCATCGTCCTTTACGCATCTATCATTTTATTTACATGTTGTAGGTGCATACTATTAGTCAACATATGATTCATATCATCCCTAAACAAACATATATAATATCAACTATTTCTATTGTAAATAGTCAACTTCAGTTTGCTGTACAGATTCCCAAAAAATAATATATATATATATATATATATATATATATATATATGCAGTGTACATGTACATTTTTCCTGTGCACATCTTTATGAAACAAGCATGTCATACAAGGGGTATTTATTTTGCTTCTAAATTTACTTGTACATGAGTTGAGACTCATAGGTATACTATAACTACTTGTATACTATAACTACCTACAGAATATAATTATTCCTAGATGACGGTATACTTGATCCCAACCACATCATGCACATGATTAATCTATTCAACATAATTAATTAAAAGTGCGATTTAGCCTACAGTTTACCCTATTACAAGAGTGATAAAATTCTACAGGAATATTTCTTCCTGTTAATACATCCAATGACATTAGTATTTACTCAACACTATGTTCTAGTAGAAAAAATCCATTCCAAATTGATGACTAGGAGGTATTTAGTCAGTTTCTAATCACAATAACATTCGCCCAGAATTCATTCATAGGAGTAAACAAAATGTCGATATATCAATGATCATAACATTTAACCAGAGATAGGGTATAATAGCTTATTTGAATCAATTCACGGTAATACAAAGGGAACATCCACATTCCTCCCAACCGTAGAACAAGGCAGCCAAACTCTCTTGCCCTATTCACCCCATAGCCTGACCATGAATCCATGAGGGAAAACTTGGAATTCCTCTTCAACAATGTCCTCTTTAGTCGATATTATTGCCTCACACTCAGTAATTAGTGCTCATAATAGCAAGCCCTCCGTAGTTCTTTCCTCGCATACTAGGCAACGTCCTGCCTCCTCACATATGCTATTTATCAAAATAATATTTTTGCCTAAATCTTTTTTCCCTCCCTTGGGAATTTTCACATCTTTCTAAATCCCTGATTTTCCACTTGTAACAATCAACCCTGAGGTAGTTACAACATGTTCCCCACTCATGGAGTCATGGTGAGTTGATTTTAACATGGATGTTCCATTTGTCCTCCTGCAATAAATATAAAATATTTTGTTTTCATACAAATGTCATAGTCAAATAGTTAGTTGGGTCAAATCATATCTCTTCCCAACAGTCATAATAATTAATTACAAATTACCAAATTCAGAATTCGGAATTGCCATAAATGGCAAAAAGTTTTCCAAATTCGAATTTACCAAAAACGAAATAATTTTCCCAACAATTTTCGAATTCAAAACTAATTTATTTTTGGTGATGTGACAAGAAGTGTGGCAGCTGGTGGAGGAATCACGCAGCTCAGGAAAAGTCCTTCCATCTCTAAATTCCACTTTCCTCGCCCTTATACCCAAAGAAGAAAGAGTAACAAATCTGAAGAACTTTTGACCCATAACACTCTGCAATGTGATCTATAAAATCATCTCCAAGGTCATAGCTCTAAGACTCAATCCCATACTCCCCTTCATCATTTCCAAGGAGAAATAAAGGTACGTCGAAGGAAGGCGAATCATGGATAACATCATCCTTTTCCATGGAATCATTCACTCGCTCAAGAGAACCTGTACTCCGGGTATGCTTCTAAAACTTGACCTTTCAAAATATTTTGACAAATTAAGCTGGGAGTACATGGAAGCTCTTTTATTGGCTTTTAGTTTCAGCAAGGATTGGATCTATTGGATGATGAACCTCATTTCCTCAACATTTTTCTCAATCCTTGCTAATGGAATCCCCCCTCAACCCTTCTCCCAAAAGAGAGGAATAAGGCAAGGCGACCCTCTCTCCCCATTCTTTTTTGTCATTATGGAAGAAGGCCTAGGAAGCTACATCAAGGATTCTATCCAAAATGGCTCCCTCCAAGGCCTCCCTCTTCACAGGTTACAACTGGAAGCCTCCCACAGCCAATTTGTTGATGACACACTGTTAATGAACACCCCCACTGTGCAAGAGGCAAACAAACTAAATTCCATTCTCTATGATTTCAGTGAAGGCTCTGGCACCACCTTTAATCTGGCCAAGTCACAAATTTTATTTTTTAATACTCCGGAAGCAATCCAACATCACCTTTCTCAACTTTTGAACACTGTTGTTTGCACTCTTCCCTCTCGCTATCTGGGACTCCCTCTCTCTGACTCAACAACCAGAAATATCTCCTGGGACTCTCTCCTACTCTCCATTTCTAACCGTCTCAGCAAATGGACCTTTCTCTCCCTCAACCTTCCTTCCAGAACCATTCTCATAAAGTCATTCCTTCAATCCCTCCCTTCTTACCTCTTCTCTTCCCTAGCTGCCACCCCTTTCGTCATAAAGAAAATAAGAAATTTGCAAAGAAAATTTCTATGGCATGGACACAATCCGGACAAAAAATGGGCCCTAGTCAGCTGGGACAAGTTTTTCAAGCCCAAATCTTTAGGTGGATTGGGCCTCCGGGACCCTGGAAAATTGAATAGCACCATGGGAGCAAGAATTTGGTGGAGATGGATCAAAATCCAGCAGATATTTGAGCCAAACTTTGGAAATGAAAATATGCCCCCAACACGCATCAAAGCCATCTAATAAGAATGCAGAAGAAAATTCAAGACTCCAACATCTGGAATGTGGCCTGGAAAAATCGGCCACTCATTCAGGATCATGCATTTTGGGAAGTTCACAATGGCCAGAATTCCCTATTTTGGATGGAGTCTTGGCAACAAATGCCACCCCTACAATTGGAAGAAAATATTCAATCCTATACAAATCACATACAATATCTGGCCACTCTCAAAGTGGCATATCTGTGGATAGATACCCCCAGTAACTCTCCCTGGCAAAGCTGGAAATCAACCCATGAGGAACTCCAAGTTGCATTGGACTGTGACCTGCAACATTGGAAACAAGCAACATCTAAAAGCTTAATCCTGCAAAGAATAGATCAATACATTCTCATATGGGGATACACACCTCATGGTAGCTTCACTCTCAAAGAGGGATACACTCTATAGGAAAAATTCAAAAATCTTCAAAAGGACAGCATCTGGATTACCATTTGGAAATCAAAACTCTGGCACAAAATATCTACTTTCCTCTAGCTTATTCTATAGAACAAGATCTTAACTTGGGAAAATATTCAAAGATGAGGCTTCATTGACCCCTCGATTTTCCATCTCTTCCATCTCCAAGAAGAAACCATGGTTCACCTCCTAAACAATTTCCCACTCAGCGAGGACATATGGAACCAGGACTCTTAGCTCATGAGAAGAACCAAACGAGATAAGAACAACATCACAAGCAAAATCAGGGATTGGGGCTCCGGTTCCTTCAAAATTCATATCCTGAACATAACCTAGCAACTCTTACCCGACTTCATAGTTTGGCAACTATGGAAAGAGAGTAATAAAAGAATCTTTCACTCCCAGCCCTCTCCCCCCACCCTCCTCTAGAACACAATCCTCTCACACATCCAGGAAACTCTTTAGCTTCATCTATGGACCAAGGCAGATTTCCCCACTAACCCAAGTGAGCTCTTGCTCCTTAACTCTTGGGGCTTCTTGTTTTCTTAATCCATCCCTCCTCAGCAGCCCCGCCGTTTTTCAAAAACCCTCTGTCCCTCCAAGTGGTCTCCCCCGCCTAGCTTCCATAAAGTCAACTTTGATGGAGCTTAAAAAGGAAATACAGGGCGATTTGGCTATGGAGCGGTCATAAGAAATAGCTTGGGCCAAATCCAAAGCATCACTACAGAAAATCTCGGATGCGACACCAACAATTCAGCATAAATTTGGGGTCTTCTGAAAGGAGTGAAAATGACTTTAGATCAAAACCTAACCTGTCTCATCATTGAAGAAGACTCCAAAATCATAATTGACTTGGTTACAAAAATCCTGAATGGAAGAGATCCAGGGAAAGTCACTCCCAGTTGGCCCCTCCTAGGCCCTCTTTACATCTTCCTGGAACTTCTCAGACCTGCTCTAACTATTACCCCTTGGCACATTCGGTGAAGTGCAAACAAAGTTGAAGACAAACTAGCCAATGTAGGAGTTGACTCAATGCAACATATCATTTTACATAACTCCAGGTAGTCATAAAGCTCACACCTCTGGCTCCAATGCAAAGAGATTTCCCAGCTAGATGGCCCTAACCCGGACAAGGTGACATCCTCGATTACTCATTCAATAAATCTTCCAAGTTAGAAATGATCATAAGCTTAGGAGAGAGGGTGACTGTAAATGATATCACGGATGATAAGCAGGTGACAGAGGATTTTGGGAATACAACTTTCGGGAGTCTAGTGCATGGTGGGAACCGTGTTCCAAAGTCACAAAGTCGCGATAAGCAAAGGCATGGAAAATGGAGGAGAATCAGGACCGTTGGTTCTATAGGCACTCGAGACTGTCGATCTGGACCCACCATTCCGATGCGAGAATCTTTCAGGGCTTCGGCTATCGGGAGTCCAAAGCGTAGAGGAAGCTATCCTCCAAAGTCACGAAGTCGCGATACGTGAAGTTGCGAAAAGAGTGAGAGAATCTGGACCGTTGACTATACCTGTACTCGACACCGTCGATCTGGGCCCACTGATCCTAGGCGAGGAGATTTCGGGACATCAGTTATCGAGAATCTAGAGCATGGAGGCAGCTATCCTCCAAAGTCGCGCAGTCGCGATACACGAAGTCACGAAAAAAGGGAGAGAATCTGGATCGTTGGCTATATAGGTATTCAACACCGTCGATCTGGGCCCATTGCTCCAATGCGAGAAGGTTTTGGGACTTCGGCTATTGGGCCTCCAGAGTATGGAGGCAGCAATCCTCCAAGGTCATGAAATCGCGATACGCGAAGTCTTGAAAAAAGTGAAAATCATGAAAAGCATTGTAATTTGGTTACCAGCAGCTCCACCCTCCACTGTTAGCTCTGTGTATGTTGATAGGCTGCAGGTTTTTGTAATCTTTCAGTTGGTATTAATAAAAGGCTCCACCTTTATTTACAAAAAAAATAAAATAATACATTATCAAAGTATTAATACCTTAATAAATACATTATTAAAGAAGTAATACATTTATAATACATTATTAAAGTATTAATACATTAATAGATTAATTGAAAATGACCATGGCTAACTATGGTTAACTATGACCATGGTTTCATACAGTTGACCATGATCATGGTTAACTTTGGTAGACCTTGGTTGACATTGGGAAGGAAAGGTTGCCTATGGTTAATTAGAGTTTATTATGGTCAACCATGCCCATGCTTGGCCTTTGTTGACCATGAGGATCTGATTATGGTGGGCCATGTTGATTATGTTTAACCATACTTTACTATGGCACTGTTGCATTGCAATGATGATCATGTTTTATCCATCACACCATGACATTAGGTTTTGTTAGTCACATTGAGACATCACATTGTTGTTTAATCACATCACATCGTAAGGTTATGGTCATCAAATCATGACGAATTTTTTTTGTTTGTCACATTATATTGTTGGAATAGGTTTGTCACAGTTTGACAGTGGGTTATGTTCATCACATTGCGATGTCGAGAAATTTTCATCTCAATGTAATGCTGGTATATGTTTGTCAGATTGGCACATTGAGTTATGTACATCACATTGCGATAATGTGTTGTGTTCGTCACATTGCGACATTTGGAAATTTCTATCAAATACATGGCATATACATGAGGCTTATCTTATGGTACATGGCATGATTGAGAGTGATATGATATATGGTTGAGACACATTACATGGTATATGGTATATGGTACATGGTATGGTATGGGTGTTGATGTGCATGGTGGGAACATGGTATGGTATATGGTATGGTGTTGGCGTGCATGTATATGGTTGATGTACATGGTTTATGGTTGAGGAATATGGTACAAGTTGAGGTGCATGGTTGATGCACAATTTGATATAGGTTGATAGTTTGGTACATGGTTGAGACACATACCCTATGACGGTATGTTGGTGATCTTGGTACATGCTTGGTAGAGGCATGTGTTGGTTATATCATACATATAATTGAGAGGTGTCTTTGGTATATGATCCACGTGAGAGGATCTTGTTGAGTATCAGTGACAGTGATAGGTTGGATAGGTTGACAGTGACAGGTTGGATATAGTGACAAGTTGGATATAGTGATATGTTGATAGGTTACAGGTTGATGTGATAGTGGTAGTGATAGTGGAAGAGACAATGGAAATGATTATGGTAGTGACAATTGGTATACATTTACATTTCAAGGTGGAAATTTGAGGAAATGAAAGGGGATTGTATCCTTCTTCTTTTTGGAGCCGGAGAATCGGGGATTTGGAGCTTCCTTTGGGTTGGAGCCTAAGAATTAGGTGGTTGTAGAAACCTTTTGTTTGGAGCCAGAGAACCCAGGGGGCTGTAGCCTCCTTCTAGGTCGATCTAGAGGATTCAGGGAGTTGTAGCATCCTTTAGGTTGGATCCTGAGAATAGGTGGTTGGAGCCTCCTTGCAGTTGCAACTGGAGAATTCAGAAGTTGGCACTTCCTATGAATGAATTATTGATATATATAAGAAATCATTATGTGGTTTTCTCCCATTTGTCTTTCCATGTAAATAATGATGTACTGTGTATTTTATGTGATGTTTCTTATGATTATATGCTCATGGTATATTGAATGCAATCATAGATGATACATTGATGATAAACTGTTGAACATTGTTGATAAAGTGAAAGAATATATTATGTGGTTAAAAGTGGTCTAAAATGTTCATATTGATTCACCCCCCTCTCAGTATTCCAACAATTGGTATCAGAGTCGATTCCTTCAAGGAAACAATTTAACCACTGGAAGGATATCATGAAGGATTTCATGGAATACAATGATAATGGAGTACCAATGTTTGATCGTCAGAGTGGTCTAGTGTATGAAATGTGGAGTAGAAGAGCGAAAATATTTTTGCAGGGACAATGGATATGATATTTGGTATTTAGTTGTTATAGGATATAATGGTTCAAAGAAACTAAAGGCTGCAACTAAGAAGGAATTGAAGAGGAACAACAAAATAGCCATGGATTTCATCAAGGAAGGATTACCTAATTCAGTAAAGGAAAAAGTGGGAAAAATTTCATCAACTAAAGAACTCTGGGTTAAGCTACATAATATCTATTATTCTCCAATCACAGAGTTAGAGAACACCAAAGAAGATGCAGAAGAAATATTCTCATCATGTTAGACACATTCAGAAGAAGACGAGTATGAAGAGGAAGGAGTTGATTATAAGGAACAATTGATCAGTGCAATTGAATATCTAAGGACCGAAAGAAAAGAAAACAAGTCATTCCAAAAATAATTAAAGAAGATGGGAAAATCACATAACTCCAACTCCAAAGAAGTCAAGAAGACTATCATGATGCTAAAAGGTCAGCTAGAAGAAGCCATAAGGATTGAAGAAAATCTTGAGGATCAAAAGTAGTGTTTGGAAGCCGAAATAGAAGCATTAATAAAGGAAGCAATGAAAGAAGAGAAGTGTTTGGAAACTGAAAGAAAGGAAGCATAAAAGAGAGAGAATACATTGACAGATCATCTTAAGGAAATAAATAACGACTTGAATCAGCTTGAATCATAACTTAGTCAAGAAGAGAGAATACTTGAAAAGTAAATCATCTTCTTGAAGATCCAACTTGAATAATCAAAGCGAACAGAAGAAGCCATGAAGATTCAAATGATGAAGAAATAAGAAGAGTTTTAGAAGCTTGAATAAGAAGTTGTCACATTGATAAGTAAAATCTTCAAGATCAGAAAGAACATTGAAGAGAAAAAAACATCCACATTAGAAGTAGAGAATGAAGAGAATCATTCCAGGTTGTCAGAAAAGAAGAATGAAGAAAAGAGAAAGAGTTATGCATAATTAATCAAAGGAAGAAATCATGGTAAGCAATAATCAAATAAGAATGAGTTTAATAGAGATACATCTTCAACAAGATCTACCACATTCAGGAAAGAAAGAAACTTCAACCAAAATGAAGGGATCCACAGAAGAGAAGATCATGATCATCCAAGGTAGGAATTCATAAGGACTACAAAACAAAGAAGATCATTCACTCCCAGGTATGTAAATTTATTTTATGGTCATTGCTTTTATTGTACTAACTTTTAACATAAGGTTGCATATTGCAAGTCTTATGAATTAAATGTTCAAACAAGAAAAGCTTATGTGGCCCCACATGACATTGAATTTTACAAGTTCCATAACTATGGACACATAGCTCGTGATGGTATAAGCATGATAGATACTTCTATGAAAGAGAACTTTGATATCATATATAAGAAGGTTTGGAAAAGAAAACAAGAACAAGTAAAGGAAGATCAAATACTCTGAGGATTGGAAATAGTACAAAAATAAGACAAATCTACAGAGAAAAGGAAATATGTCAGATATAGGAAGGTTTGGAGAAGAAATGAAAAAAAAGAAGAATAGGTGAATAAAGACCAGGTCCCAGAGATCACAGGATTTGTAGTAGTATGAGAAATAAAAGAAGAGAGGGTGGATAAAGAACATGTTCAAGAGATTGTACTTTCATGAATTGTAGTGCAATATCAATCCACATGTAGAAAGGAATAAGTCAGAGATCATAACAATGATGAGTCCATAGACAAAGAGTAATATTACTTTGCATCGGAGCAAGTGTTTTTATGAGCCATTTGGCTTGGATACTCCTAGTAAATATGTATGTTGAACATGTGGAGTCAGTGTAGTAGCTACTACATATCATAGAACTATCTTTCAAGTCGTAAGACTTGATTACATAGACATATTCAGAGAAGTCAGATAGCAAAAGTACATAATAACAGATTGATCGGTTGGGAAGCAGTGTTTCCGCATAGGTGTCAGTTGGCAATTACAAAGGAATTTTTTTATGATTACACTACATGTATGTATTCATACAGGGATGTATTCAATACAAGTTGTTCTAGTCATGCAGAATTTGATAGATCAGATCAATAGACATATTTGATTCAATCTGATAAAGAGGAACATGTGATGATCAGTTGTAGAATATTTAGGTGAATCCTTCATGATAGTTCAATGACAGATGGGTCATCGTTGTGGAAAATTGAGTAGCGGGGTTATGAAAAGTTTGTGACATATGGACAGAGATGGATTTGTGAGATGTTGAGAAGGTATAGAAGGCATGGGTAAAATTAGATGCATAGCAGTGGATTTACAGTTGGAATCAATGGAATCAATTGGAATAAAAAAGGAAAGTAGCGAAAGGTATAACATAACAAAGGAAGAGAAACATATTAGCATAAGCTATGTCATCAAAAGGACATTGTCGAACAGTATGGTCAAGTGAAGATGAAAAGTAAATGAAGAAATCAAATTTTGAATGATGTTTATATATGTTAGTGAAATTCAAGAGGAATCACTAATTGACAGCAAACAACACTTGAAGAGAGGAAAGGGAACATATACAGGTACCCCTACATTGATCTACATCTTATAGAAAAGTTAAGGAAAGAAAAATCATCAAAGAGAGAGATCCATAAAGGAATATTAGTAGCATACAGACAAGGAGACATACCCACATAGGGAGATATTCTTTTTCCTATGATTGGTTAGAGAAGGTATAGTGTCGGGAGGAGACATATTGACAAGGGGAGTTGAACTTTGGTCAAGGAGGAAGAGAAAGAATAGATACATGAAGATAGGGGGAGCAGCCCCAAGGAGAGATACCCATTTCCATTAATGTCAAAGGGGGAGAGTGAGAAAACTTGATGAGGAGAAATGGTCACATGGGTAGAATGGGCATTGGAGCATCAATATTTCCATCAATGTTGGCATTGCCATCAATTCCAAAGGAAGATATTGTTGGACTGTTGGTTTGATAGTTGGTTTTCATTGATGTAAACCCTTGAAGAGTGATATTGGAGATTGATGTCAACCCTTAGAGATTGATGTCAACCCTCGGAGAGGTCCAGTTATGTGGATGCAATCGTTGGATAGTTGATTATAACTTGTATCATCGATATTGATGGTGAGTTAGTTGATGAAGACCAGTGACACATTATGGTATCCCCGACGATGTGGTTTTGGTACTCGAAGTTAATTAAGGAATATGGACATGAAGGAAAGTTAAATTGCAAGTAAGACTATCATAGATGGATAACACACATTGTTTCATTTCCGTTGATATGTGGAACTCCATGTGGTTCCTCATGGTTACTGATATATGGTCTTGTAAAGTTGGAAGCCCCGAAGAGTGGTCAAGAAACCCCTAATTGGTTACAAGTCTTGGTGAAAGGGTAAAGTGGTTGTAACAAGAAATCTCTAAAATAAGGAAAGAGGTTACCTAACGCAAGTATAAATACACCTCAAAGAGTCTCTCATTTACATACACACTTACATTGAATATATATCTTATGAGTGTTATTGTCTATCTTTTGGTAAATATTTTAGTGAATCTGAGGTTGAAGTGGCGGTATGTTTATGAGGAAACGAAGGTATAACGAGACTAAACTTTTGGAGTTGCAGAAAATTGGAAACCCTAATTTTCTGAGGTTGTACACATGTGGAAAGAGGAAAGGTCACATACATATGCAGGATGCAAGAGAATAGGTCACATACATAAGCAGGTTGATAAAAGACAGGTCATGTATCTGAGGAAAATTTTGAAAAAGCAGGTATGATTGAGTTGCGGCAAGGTTTGATTGTACAAAACAATCTAAGATGGTATGCTTCAGGTCTTCATGAGTAAAAGTATGTCGTTTATGTATTTTTTTAGGCTTTCATATTGGATGGTATGGGACTTGCTTAAGGAATGTCTTGGAGGCCCTTGATGGTACATGATTTCATATGGTTGAAGTGATATTGTTACATCATTTATACATACTCTTAGTACTTGGTATATGGTTGTTATGGTTCATTATTAGAAGCACATCTTTGTGATATTGGCATATACATGGGGCTTATCTTATGGTACATGGCATGATTGAGAGTGATATGGTATATGGTTGAGACACACTATATGGTATATGGTATATGGTAGATGGTATATGGTACATGGTATGGTACAGGTGTTGATGTACATGTTTGAAGTGCATGGTTGACACATGGTATGGTATATGGTATGATGTTGATGTGCATGTACATGGTTGGTATACATGGTTGGTGGTTGAGGAATATGGTACAGGTTGAGGTGCATGGTTGATGCACAGTTTGGTATAGGTTGATGGTTTCATACATGCTTTGGTACATGGTTGAGACACATACCCTTTGATGGTATGTTGGTGATCTTGGTACATGCTTGGTAGAGGCATGTGTTGGTGATATCAAACATTTAATTGAGAGGTGTCCTTGGTATATGATCTATGTGAGAGGATATTTTTGAGTATTGGTGGCAGTGACAGGTTGGATAGGTTGACAGTGACAAGTTAGATACTGTGACAGGTTGATAGGTTACAAGTTGATGTGATAGTGGTAGTGACAGTGGTAGTGACAGTGGCAAAGATAGTGGCAATGATTGTGGTAGTGACAAATGGTCTACATTTATATTTCATGGTGACAGGATTGGGAAAGGAAAGGGGGTTGTAGTAGGAGAATCGAAGAGTTGGATCTTCCTTGAGGTTGGAGCCTGAGAACTAGGTGGTTCTAGCCACCTTCTGGTTGGATCCAGAGAACCCAGGGGGTTGTATCCTCCTTCTAGTTTGAGCCAAATAATTCAATTAGTTGTAGCTTCCTTCAGGTGGGAGCCTAAGAATAAGGGGTTGGAGCCTCCTTCTAGTTGCAACTAGAGAATTTGGAAGTTGGTGCTTCCTATGAATGAATTCTTGATATATATAAGAAATAATTATGTGCTTTTCTCCCATTTGGGTTTCCATGTAAATACTATTTTACTGTTTATTTGATGTGATGTTTCTTATGATTATATTCTCATGATATATTAAATGCAATCATAGATGATACATTGATGATAAACTGTAGAACATTGATGATAAAGTGAAATAATATATTATGTGGTTAAAAGTGGTCGAAAGTGTTCATACTAATTCACCCCCCCTCTCAGTATTCCAACATACTAGAGAAAGAAAATGTAACTAACATCACCTCCAAACTATCAAGTTTCCTACTGTAACTCAATGCCCCTAACTTATTCATTAAACTTGGCACCTTTTCTTGGTACACTTATCTCTACTTTCAACTCCTAGGCCACAAGTCACACTAAGGCATATTTTCAATGATAAGAAGGTGGAAGATGTCCATCACAACCACTACCCTGAAACAATATAATAATATATCCAAATTCCACTAAATCTAATGAGGAAATTGAAAGTCTTCAATACCTCTTGAGAGAGGCACATTCCCATCAATCCTTTGATCACCTTCAACTAATAATATCACAATAATAGATTCAAAATCATCCTCAAATCTACTCAAGGAGAACTCTGCCTCATCCTAAGTTCACATACACAAAGGTGGGATAGCATAGCCCTTGTCAAATTGGTCTTCTTTTTCTCGAATTTTCCACTTAGAAATAAACTAACATTCTTCCCTAATCAAGCATCCACTTCTTTGGCACCATCATCAATAATAAACAAAGGATAGGCTTCCACCTCTTCCTCAAATTTGTTAAGTCACCTCCTACATCTTAATAAGTTTTTCAAGGAACCAATGCACTGGCACCTCTGTGCCCACTATCCTACATTTCATATTGTAGATTTCCTATACAATGTCAATGTGAATAAGAGAATGTCTAGTATGGACTATTTCCATTGGAAACTTTTAACCTCCTAATAAAATAAGCTTCCTCATATGTCCAACTCTTCACTAAACTTGGAATGTTTACTAGTGCCCTAGGCTACACTGCCTACTCCTAGGAAACAAGCTACTTGTGGATTTTATTGGTGAAATAAATATGATAGGTGGATACCAAGGTCACTTCCAACAACTACATCAATATTCTATCCAAAATCCACTATGGGATTCAAGTTAGGGAACATTTGTTCCAATGCCTTCACTAAACTAAATAATAATAATAATCTAATTTTAAAGTCATAGCAGATCCATACACCAAATTGGTGTATGGGATCCCCTTGTTTGTGGGACAAGGGACCCCCTTTGTGCAATGATTTGACTTCTAAAGTCTATGAAAGTGTACATACTCTACCCCCTTATAGATTTAAACTTGTGACCTCTTACGAGGAAACACATGTTCTTAACCATTATTCCCACTATTGTCCGCTAAAAGGATACATAGAAATACATCATGAATATCCACGTGTTGATCTTCCATCAAAGCCAAAATATCTATGTCCTATGCTGCAAGGTCATATAACATCTTGAACCATGTTCAAGGAAGACATCCTGCTGATAAATTCTCATTGCTTCCTTATTGCAGGAATGATGTATGGATTTTGGCCTTCTACTAAGCCAACTATTAAGGAACTTAAAACTTCCTTTGTTTCCTTTGAAGTTTGTTTCACCTAGAATTTTTCGAGGGCCACTGATTTTGCATTCAAAATTAGTTGCAATTGGACTTCTTCCAAATCTTTCAACTTCATCATCAAAGGAAAATCATTAGCAAAATTGTTAGATAACAATGGAAACAATTGACAACCTGTTGATGGGCGTAAGTGACACACCGTCAACTGGAAGGTCAAATCCAGACCAGGGTTGTCTAAATAACCCAAGCCATTTGGAGTGAGATGACTTGACAGGTTTAGTGGCTCCGTTGGTCGACTAAAATCCTAAAATGATAAAAATAAAGAAAACTAATCTAAAAGAAGTTACGATACTATGTACATGAATTTAATTATTTACAAGTGTTAAAAAATAAACATGAGCATGTGATTATGAATAGGGTATTTATAGTTTGCAAGTTTTTAGTGGATGTCTTGCGAAATCAATGTTTGTTGCAACTTTTTATGTAGTAGATAAAGAAAGAACATACATTTTATATTTTATGTTTAATAATTTAAAATCTAAGAAATCACACATACTAATAAGACATAATTTGAAACAAGAACAAAATAATAGTCAAAGCCAATTTAAACTGTTCCTATTTCATTAATAAATAAGCTAATAACATAAATAGAATACGATTAAAACTAACCTGATATTAATCAACTACTGAGTTTATGTCTCTGCGCAATTCAAACTCCTTGCTATCTTGCCTGTGAGAAAAACTTGTAATGGGCTTGTGCTAACATTCCCAGAGTAAACTCAAAGATATTTTTCGGAGCAAAGATATAATAACAGAGTAATAAACATATAGCTCATGTGATCTTGTAATGACGAACACTTATAGTAAGATAAATTTAATATAAAGTATTCATGTAATACAACACTTAACATTAAGCATAAATCAATGATATTTAAATGAAATAATGATCACATATGTAATATATGAACAACAAATTACAGACAGAATTTAAAGTGTTGAATAAAATGAAATATCATATGTTAATAAGACTAAAGCTATATAACATATTAACATTCCATAATATAAAAGGAAAAACGTAATGGGAAAGCTCCACGTTGGTCTAAAGCCAAAGAGTGAAAAGATTGTCCATATAGTCTTGAAAGTTACATGTCCATAATGCGTCCAAATCAAATATGTCTTTACTAGCAAGAGTGAACAATATTTAAACTAGTTCAGGAACCAAATTCTCATATCATACAAGATAGAGTTGAATCCCCCAAAATCAAATAATATTACAAAAATAGTGGACTGGAAACCACTCATACATGAGTTGGTTTGTTTAAAAATAAACCAAAGTTTTATAAAACATAAAAAGGGAGAAACTAATGAACATTTGAGCGTTTAATTCAAAGTGCTTGTTCCATGCAATCAACAGCATAATCTTCCATTTCTTGTGATTAGCAAAGCCATTTTGATGTATTAGAAAACAATCACGAATTACTAATTATTATTCAAGAGAGATTGGCTACAGAATCTTATATTCTGTAGCTCGTCTTATTTTTAGTAAATGAAATCAAAATTTAAATCTACCTATTTAGAATTTAATAATAGAATTGAATGAAATCAAAACAAAATTGTTTTAAGATTAAAAAATAGCCAAAGAGGGAGCTGACAGTTCAGAATTTATAATCGCTTTTAAACTGGTTGTGTTCTTAATGATTATATTTCCAACCCTCTTGAATCATTTATTCTCCCTCTCCGTGTGTGTCTTCAGGTCAAGGTTCTCTTGCTTCAATTGAATGTTCTGAGCAGCCAAGCTTTTAATTTGGGACTGTAAGAACGAAACATCTGTATAGTAGCACTCTATCCAGTCGAGGCAGCTATCACAGTGTACCGAGGAAATGGCAGATCGACGTGGAACACAATTGACAAGGGGTGCTTCGTTTTTACCTATGGTTTGTTCCATATCGTGCCTGATACCGAAAAATCCTTCTATACCCTTAAGACACGAGGGAAAATTGGTCATGAAATCATACTGTTTAACATGGGTAATAACCTCTCCCCTGGAACACTGATTTTTTGGGTCTTCAAGAGCCAATAAATCCTCTATCTCATGATCTGAGCACCGATCTGTTGACGGGCGAAATTGAGCGCTATTCAACTGGAGGAGTGAATCTGGTCTGGGTTTGTCTACTTAACCCAATCCGTTTGGATTAATCCACTCCAACGGGTTTAGTGGCTCCGTTGGCTGATCTAAGTCCTAAGAAAGAGAAAAACAAAACTAAAGAAGATAAAATAACTTGATGAATAACACTCACTGAAAACTATATACAGATCTAATATATATTTACAGTTTACTAGCTAATATTTATAACATAAGTCTACTTATTGTATGTATAGTATATACAAATGACTTTATTTATAATATATATATATATATAACATTTACAAAATGCGAATTTTAATCTAAATCCACGAAAATCGAATATGGATTGATTTATTAAACAACAACAAAGCTATCATTCAATCTTTTTGATTTATTTTCTTATAATGTTTATAAACAAGAAATGGAATAACAAACTGTCTAATTGAAAATAGAAATCACAGATAATAGAAATTTTTTTAGCTACAGGAGGTTTCTGTATTCATTAAACTAATGAAATTAAACTAGTAAACTGACCTATTATCGCATCCACTATTTGTTCAGTGTGTAGCATCCCATCTCCCTATCTGATGAGGTAATCCCGGAATAGAACCTACAATTGCTTCTCATAAATGTGAAACAACAATAATGGAATTCAAATGATATAACATATAAGAGATACGATCATAGCAACCTCATAATTTCACAAGCAGCCACATTGAGATAAATCATGTTGTGAAAACTTGTGCATAAATGTTCAACTAATGATGAAGATAAATCTCTTAATCTCAAGTTTGAATAGAATGATTACTGTATGTTAAATATGGGACATAAAACATGGATAACATATAAATTTTTATCATACCAATCTGCAATAAACCACGATAGCTAAAGAAATCATAATCTAATTACAAATAGAAATAATCATGACTTGAATAAAAACACGATATGGATAAACTAAAGCTGTGACAAATGTCATATTCTATTCAAGTCTATAAATCAGAAATCCATAGTTTTTTCCCCAGACAGAGATGATTTCAAGTTTACAAAATAACATACTTATATAGGTTCCAGGAACAAAATGTTTCCTGCTGATAACACCCAATCTGTTCCAAAAAATGTGGGGGATGCAACCTCCCAGATTTTACTTGATACCAAAAACTAACAGCCTAATCTATTTACTAAAAACATAAAGATGGTATGGCTGGAAGATCCCAACAGTGCTTCATATCTTTTTGAAAATCATGAGTTCCTGAAAACAAATAAGAAGATTTTAGATGTATTTTCAATTATCAAAACAAGCAATTCGAAATTTTCTAACTAGCTACAGAATCTCACGATTCTGGAGCTAGTTATAATTATAACTAGAATCATATTTTATTCAATCAAACAAAACAAACTAAAAAGTAATCTATGCAAACAAATCGTGTATCCTAAATTGAGAAAGACAGAATCATACCAAACTTTGAAAGAGATCATACCTCAAATTAAGGGATTCAAACAAATCAAGTAATCTTCGAGTTTACTGTTGTTGTCGTTGCTTCCATGTTTTTAAAAATAACAGACCCTGTAGTTTTTAGGCGTTTGTCCTTTGCTTGCGCTATGGATTGGATCCTACTGTTCTCATTTGTTAATGAATCCACCTGGTCTTCCAAAGATTTAAGTCGAGATTGTAGTAAAGGCACATCCGTGTAATACCTGTTGATCCAGGATCGACATTCATTACAGTACGGTTGTAGAGACTGTGTATTGGCACTGATAGTATTAACAGCTGGAGAATCATCCATTTGACATGTAGGTTCATCATGGAGTTTGATGCCAGAAAAAAGAGGATTGTCCTTTAGACACGGTGGTAGGTTGGTAACATAATCGTAGGGTCTGTCAGGACAAAGTCCATATGAATATGGATACTCTTCAGCCAAGAACCTTTCAATCTCCGAATCTGAATCTTCACTTATCTCAATTGTGTTTTTTGTATCTGTACAGGGTTTGGGTTTGTTTTGAGCACATCGTGAAACCCAACAAGTGGCCTTTTTATTCTTATAATTGACATCGACGCTGCCCCTAAGCTTCTTCCCTGTGGGTTTTTTAACAACCTTAGTACAACTCTTAGGATACGAATCTGGTTGAGTGTTGGGTTGAGTAGAATCAGGGTAGGTCGAGGGTTCCAAATTAGAGACAGGATCACAGGGCATGAGCGAAGGATAAGATATGGTAGGTTTCATAAGGGTTTCTGCGATAACAGGCTTGTCAACCTGTCCCAACTCACTATTACCGAAGCCATTTCGTAACACAAAAGCATCCAAACAATTGTTGTTTAATTTCAACTAATGCATAATGATAATCTTGATTAAACCATGATGGAACAAACTAGAATTAGACTTCTGCCTCTTAAATCGCTTTCCCGTCTTGTATAGACTTCTAAGCAGAAAGTAAGGCATGTTCAACGGGAAATCAATGAAGCTCATAAGAAATCGTAGGTGATACAAGAAAACCAACCCAAATCTTTCTTCACAGGTAATGAACTATTTCACAATAGCTAACAGATCATGCCATCTAGGTTTTAAAGATGAGACAGGCATACCTCGGTCGCAGCTGGTAATTTTCCTTGAGGTGAACAACAATGACCAGGGGACCTCTTCAACCTTTGCGTTCTTGAACCACTTTTTCCCCACAGTCGGTAAACTGGTAGCTTGGATTATAAAATCTTCATTTACCTCAAGCTGCACGTCTCCTATTTTTACTCTGCAACCATCGAATGTCAACATGAACTCTTGAGCAACTCTCAGATTGAAACCCTCAAACTTTTCAATAAACAAATGCCAGTCGTTCCTTTCTAAGTCGTCTCTGGCGTTGTCATAAGATAACAAGTTTTGGATGCCATTGGGATCAATCCTCACCACAGGAGCCATGGATAACAGAAGGGAATCAACATGGAAATCGAAGGTAGGGTTTGATAGAAAAAACATAGAGCCATATCCCCGAACAAAACAATGTTGTGACAATTCGAAATGGTAGGCAGAGGCATTAATCACCATGCGTGGGAAAGAGTTCGTGAATCACGAGGCCATACAGAGCAATAATATCATGTTGTACCTCATATGATACCTTGGGATATGGGTAGTGTAAGGATGTAAGCGCTTGAATACCATAGAGCGCACACATTCATGACTTGATTACAAGGTAAAACTATCAAATAAACATTGTGTTAAAAATTTTTATGAATCAAACCCCATTACTATTAATCAAATATTGATGAATGGGAGTTTTTTTTACTTATGTAACCAAGGCATGTTTAGGACCAAGGAGTTATAAATTGGGAAAACAATCATGTTCATAGCGAAAGATGACAATTCGACAATAGACCATATGAACAATTATCCTTTGATCAAAAATCGAAACCAAGTGTGAATTCCAACAATAAGTTTTCATGCTTACAGTCATGAAAACAAAAATCGAAAGGAAGATGTGTAAAAAGCGACAAGTGATAGGTGTCATTGCTCATGACGAGTAAGGAGAATT
This sequence comes from Picea mariana, assembly GCA_032191745.1. Taxonomy (NCBI): domain Eukaryota; kingdom Viridiplantae; phylum Streptophyta; class Pinopsida; order Pinales; family Pinaceae; genus Picea; species Picea mariana. The sequence continues at coordinate 22,400 of JASDQU010504137.1, read as the reverse complement.
TAAAGACCCTGTGTAGGCAGCTTATATAAAAAAAAATAGAAATTATATTATTGCTTCCAACACGATCATAGATCTCTATCGAATCGATCGAGCTCAGATGATTACCCTTTTGATTTATTAGTTCTCTAGAAATCAAATGTCCAACATTCTTATTCCTGAAACTTAAATCCATTCTCTGTGGTTTCTTTCCTTTACGAACATTCTTGATAACAGGATTGTCATTAATGTTTAAACTAGAATTGTTCATAGGCATAGAAGGATCATTTTCTTTTAATTCGGTAATCACTTGTTCCAGATATGTTCCAGGTGAAAACCTACATGATAAATCTTTATCCATAAGGGTTTCATTAACAACAAAAACTTGTCCAATAAATTCTAGGCCATCAATTGAATTAGCGAACTGGCTTTCAACTACTGGTTTGTCCGAGTTAGGGTTTGCAGTTAAAAGAGGGTTGGTTGTAGCGTTGGCCTGGGTGAAGCCATTTCTTATAAGAAATGTTTCCCAATTGTCACCTATCTTCGACAGGTGATAAACCAACAAGAGTTTAACGAGCCTGTGGTGAAACAAACTCGAATTGATACCCTATCGCTTATAATGCTTGGACATTTTGTAAAGACTCATGAACAATTAAAAAGGCATATCCAACTCAAACCCTATGAAATTCATAAGAAAATGGATGTGGTATAGAAAAACCATCCCATATTGGCCTTCACATGTAACAAATTCCTTGAGAATTAAAAGGAGACTATGCCATCTAGGTTTTCACAAAGCGATAAGAATACCTTTTATACAACAAGTGGTTTTATGGAAAGCCATGAATAAACTCCATGGGACGTCTTCTATATTAGAATTCTTGAACCACCTCTCACCTTTAAATGGGAGTCATGTCACATTGCTCACGAAATCCTCTGTTAATTCCAACTATATATCTCCATTCTTGGCTTTGAAGTCGTCAAAAGTTTGTGCAAATGCTTTTGCAACCTGGAGATTATAGCCCTCGAAATTCTTGAGGAATACATCCCATCCATGAGCCTTTAGGTTGTCAATAACGTCGTGATGGGATAGAAAATATTGGCATCCATTCGGCTCTATATGAACGACGAGTGCCATGACCACTATGATAAGGATACAACAGAAATCACCAGGGATAGGTTTAGGTTCCCAACGGATGAGCAGTAGAGACAGGTCTAAACAGAATGTAATAGCACGAAAATTGCAGAGTCTGGGGGCTATCATAAATCGGATAGGAGAATTATGGAAAATGAAAACCAGAAGGTTCGTAAGACTCCAAGCCATTTCTCACAATAAGTGCCAAAACTCACAGACTACAAAACCCTATGCGCATTAATGAATAGTCTCATTAATATTTCGGGCCATCAAGGTAAGGCAAAAATGCAAGTACAATATGCCTGTACTCATTTGCATGAATGTTGATATGTCAATTGAACTCATGAGAATAATATCGACAGTTAACCAAAGTTCCTGTGCATTCAAACATTTCGCCAACAACCTATAGAACCAATGAATTCTTAATAACCCTAATACACAAAGATTTCAATAGTGAATTAACCAAATATTTCATAAGATTTGAATTTTAATCATATATTGGTGGATTTTAAAACGATATTTCTAAGGTAAAAGATTATGAAAACAATCCAAGTTTTTATGTTTAAATTCATGCTTACAGTCATGAATTAAATTTAAAACAAATGAAAATGCAAAGGAAAAACTCAATAAGGTAAACTTAACCCAATCATTGCCTTGAAATATTTACAAATAGAAGGTGATGGTAGCTATAGAAAGGTATAGTCTCTTTTGATCATGGTAAGTATCGAAAATCATGTGTGGCTGCCAAAAATGGCGACGTACTAGGCGAAGCAGTTATCTCTGCATCACCAAAAAATTCATGCCAGGGTGAATCAGATGAAATGAATTTTAGAAATAGTTAATAGTTGGTCAAGCATATTGATAATAACTCAGAAAATAATGCAGTTTAGTATCAAATGTATTTCTGTCTAAAAAAAATGTCATCTGGTATCTAACTTAGATTACAAGTGTAACGATTGTTTATGCAGTTGACTTCGATACTGTTGACAGAGTCACTACTGCCAGCAGGCGTCCATAGCCTCGGCAGGGATGCCATTTGACCCACTCTAGTACCTCTATCCTATCCAAGAGTCATTCAACCATGATAAGGTACATATTTTCATTTTGATCAAATTGAAAACAGACTTGAGGATCTTCTTAAACTTGGCATTGCTTCATTGCTAGCAGGCTTGTTTAATACCCCAACGAAGTTGCCTTGGTATCATTCATGCATTTACCTGCTTCCAGCAGACCTATTCAGTGTCCCGACGGGTTTACATACACTTCCCACACATTACTGTGATTTCAACCCTCTAGAATTTGTTTATAGTTTGCAGAACTTAATTATATTCAAGAGGGCGGGGTGATACTGAAAATCTCGTAGTTTGAAATGAAAAAATTTGATCTTTCACCAATTAATCTTCTATTTTGATGACCCTCATCATGACTTGGACACTTAGATTTCGGTTAGGAAATCATCTTGAGGATGGGAAGGTACAGTTGAGTTGTTTTTCTCAAAATAGAGTCAGCGTTAGAAGTTTATTAATGAAAATCATGTTTACTTGTAATTTCAATGAGAAACCGGAAACACTGATTTGAACAGAAACTCATTTATGTTGATCTGAGTTTTAGCACTTACTGCTCAAGTGCTTGGGAAGCTATCAACTACTGCTAATGAATGGAAATTATGATTCCCTTCCACAAATGAGATGGTGACTTAGACATAATTATTCAGAAAACAAATCGAAACCAAGCAAAATGAAAAGAACCAAAATAAAAAACAGAAAAGAAAATTTAAAAACAATATTTACAAAAGAGTGAAATAGAAAACATCAGGTGAAATACCTCTCGAGAGCCTGACCATTCACTGGGAAAGTGTCTGGTTGTCCCTCCAAATTATGTAGACAGAAAGAGTTGGGCCCAATTTTTCAAAAATTACAAATGGTCCCAGCCACAGGTTTTGGAACTTGGTATGTTCCCCCTTCCCCTCATGAGATTTATCCCACTTGAGAACTAGATATCCTACATCGAAATTCCTATCTGAGGAAGAATTTGAATCAAACCAACTTTTTAGAATTCGTTGATGCTGATCCAGTTTTTTCTTTGCTTGGTTTCTTACCTCCTCTAGTTTTAACAAGGCATTAATACGATTTTCTAGGGGAGGTCACTCCTCTTATTGAATTTTATGCGACAATTGCAGAGAAGGGAGTAAAACATGTGGGGGAAGAATGGATTCTCTTATGTAAACGAGGAAGAAAGGGGAATTACCAACATAAGCTTTTGGTGTTACCCTATCATCCCAGAGTGCATTATACAGTGCATTATGCCTGTTTTTGTGATTTTCTGAAACTGTCCTTTTAATAATCTTGATCAAATTTTTGTTTGTTGATTCTGCTAAGCCATTTCCTTGAGGGTAGAATCTTGCAAAATACTTTAGTTTAATCCCTTTTTCCAGATAAAAAAATTTCATATCAAGGGATGAAAATTAAGAGGCGTTATCAAAAACCAGATATTCGGGAATGCCGAAATGAGTGATGATATGAAAGTTTAGGAAGGATACTACCTGATTTTTGTTCACCACTTTTAAAGGTACAACTTTAGACCATATATTAAAATAATCTGTTGTTGTAAGGATATACATGTATTACTGCGAAGAAGAGGGATTAATTGGTCCTATGATGTCAAGACCCCATTGCTGAAAAGGGGAATCTACAGTAACATGATGCAAAGGGAATGTTGTATTTTTTACCCGTCCTGCAACCTTTTGGCAGATTATGCATTTACGACACAGTGCATGGGAATATCTAAACAAGGTAGGCCAATAGTATACATCTCTTAACACTTTGTGAGCAGTGGTATCTCCACCAAAATGACCACCGACTTCACCTGCACAAAGTTCAGATAACACTTTTTTTGACTCTTCCTTTTCTAAACAACGCATAAGAAAACCATCAAAGTTCTTTCGAAATAATACATCATTTATTAACTGGAAATATGTAGATTTAAACCTAAGTGCTCTTCTGTTTTTAGGATCAAGATTACAGGGAGCAGATCCATGTTTCAAATAAAATTTAATATTCTCATACCAAGAATTGGCAGTAACTTGTGCACAACTGATCTGTTTTTCATCAGGTTGATTCACAGTTGAGGTGTTTATTTGACTTTCTTGTTCTTCAACCAAATCAGCCACTAGCTTACACAGGCCTTGACCTCTAACAATCTGTGTAGGGGTTATTTCAAGGTCATATTCTTGTAATGATGTCATCCAATTTTCCCTTTTCTCACCTAGTTCATTTTGTACAAACAAGTTTCTTACAGCTGGGTAAGGAATGATAACCTTGGTTTTGGATTTCAACAGGTATGACCAGAAGTGTTTTACTTCTTTAAAAACAGCATATGCCTGTTGATCTACTTTTGGGTAGTTAATATATTTTCCTTTAAAAGATGAGCTCATGAAGGCAATGGGTATCTCATTGATTTCAGTGGTTTTCTATGTTAACACAACAACATAAGATCGGTCAGAAGCAAAGGTATAAAGAGTGAAATCCTGAGAAAAATCGGGGCTCATCAAGGAAGGGGCCTCTATTATTGATTTTATAATTGAGTCGAAAGACTAACTTTCTTGTGGTCCCAAATGCTACAAAACATCTTTTTTAATTAAATTTTGTAATGGTCTTACCATTTCCGAGAAACTTGGGACAAATCTTCTGATGAAATTAATCTTTCCCAAAAAAGATTGCATGGTTTTTTTGGAAGGAGGGGGGAGTTTAGCAATAGCTTGGGTTCTTTTAGGGTCAATAATCATTCCATCCTTAGACACTATAAACCCAAGCAGTTTACCTTGCTCCACTACAAAGACCGATTTCTTAGGGTTGAGATATATGTCGAACTTGTAGCATCATTCCAGGATAGCCCTGAGGTGAGACAAGTGATCTTTCTTGTATTTAGAGAAGACAGTGACATCATCAAGGTAGACCACAAATGACTGGTTAATAAGGACATGGAAAGCAATATCCATTTCTCTCTGAAACGTGGCACCAACGTTTATCAGTCCAAAAGGCATTTTCCTATAGGCATAAGTGCCCCATGGAATGTGAAAGGTGGTTTTAAGAGGATCTGAGGGAGACATGAGGACCTGACTTTATCCAGAAAAACCATCTAGCAGAGATATCCTTTTGGATCCAGACACCTGCTGTAGAATTTGTTCCATTGGAGGAAGATGGTAGTTGTCTTTATCAGATGCTCGGTTTAGGTTTCGAAAATCAACACAGAGTCAAATTTCACCACTTTTCTTCCTTACAGGGACTAAATTTGACACCCATTGCGTGTGCCTAACCAGGAAAATTATCTTTGCAAATAGTGATTTGTTTAGTTCTTTTTTAACAGTGGGTTCTAATTTAGGATGCATCTTCCTCAATTTTTGTTGAAAATGATGAGTCTGGGGTTTCATGGGGATAACATCCCTTTCCCATATTAATATTTTGAGGATTATCCTTTGTTCCTAAATTAACTGTCTCATAAATCAAAGAAGAACTGTTAGTTTTGCAGTTTACTATCCCTCTAAATTTATCATGCAAGTCATAAAATTTCTCTAGTCGTACGATAGATCTAGGGATATAGTTTACCAGCTCGGATATCGATTCAGGAGATCGAGGATCAGATATTACCTTGAAATTCTGGAAGTTCTCATCATGAGTACCTTCATTAATGACTGCACCTTGGAAGGTGTCTTCCATATGAAGGAAGTTGATAATTTGTTGGTCGTCATCGAATACTCTCCAATTTGTAATGTTATCCGGGATCGACGGTATGAACAAGAATTCAATTGAAAACTCATTAGGGGAAATAACTTTAGCGGGCAATAGTTTAGAAGAAACCTTGGCCAATAAATCAGCTTCTGAATTACTCAAATTAGGAATGGAATTTATGTTGAATGCTGAAAAGTTGTGCATTAAACTCCATACCTCTGTTTGGTATCTTTTCAGATGTGGTGATAAGGAATGTATGGAGCTTCTTACCTGCTTAACCACAATTTCCAAATCACCAAATACTATCAAATTCTGCACATCCATATCCAAATATTTCTTGAGTCCTTGTAGAAGTGCTTCGTATTCGGCCGTGTTATTGGTACATTCGAACTCTAACTGAAAAGCAATAAAAGTATTATTACCTATAGGATCGATGAGTACACAACCAACACCTGCTCCTATGGATTTGGATCCTTCAAAGTATAAGGACCATATCTGAGCGTCGTCGAAAGTACTCGACATACTTGGCAGAGCGGATGTCTGAGTATAGGTTACAACTTCAGATTACTTTGCAGGATCAGTTATGGGAGAGATTTCGGTCATGAAATTACTAAAGAACGTATTCATTCCCTATGTTTCAAATGAATTAGAAAATATAATGAAAGGTTCATTTGTGTCATTTAGATCTGGTATAGTATGCTTAAGATAATGTTCTCGGTTTATCCTGATTTTTTTGGGCTGTCCATTTTCAAGTAGCCACAAGTGGGACCAATCTGTGGCAAAGTAATCGTGCAACTGCTCTGACCAATCTCTTCTTAAGAACAAGCCATAAAATTTAGGGATATCAACAATGATAATATCAATTATTTGATGAAATTTCGGATTAGATGATAATATAATCACCACATTCTTAAGTTCACCAATTACTTTAACGTTTGTTCGATCTAGTTGAATGATTTTGAGATCAGAAGGTTTAACTTCTGCATTAATTTTTTCGAAAACAGATAGAGGCATAACGTTTGATGATGCACTAGAATCGACCATGCAATTATGTACATACCTATTAAAAATTTCAAAGGTTAACAAAAAAGGTGAGACATTTTTTCGAGTATTAACAACAGAATTCTGTTGATTTTTAGCAGATGTACCTAAAACAATTTTATCTACATTTGCTACATTTTTTTCTACTAAGTCCCTTTTATCTGAAGGTTTAGATGTCATTTTAGTTGGGACCTTTTTGGATGTATTTAAATCAACTTCTGTTGATTTTGTGCTGCTAGGATCGCTCTTTTTACTGTTTTCAGCGATACTTTGAAGCATTTTCTGCAAAATAAGGGGAAATTTCAGCAGCTCAAAAACCAAAATATTGGCCCTCAATTTTTTTAGATCTTCAATTAAATCGTATTCTAAAACAAGGGTTGCTAAGATTTGTTTAATTTCAGCTTGTTTTGATTGTTTTCGAAACACATTTTTACTTACTTCAGCAGGGGGTTTGTTTTGGGTTTTGCTTCTTGTGTTGTAGGGGTGAACAGTTTCGAAGTTTGCTTGGAAAATACTATCCAACAAGTGACCAAAAATAGGAGGAGATGAATCCTCTTCTTCTGGTACCTCCTCTTCAATTGTATTGTTAGGATTTTCGGAGGAACAGAAGCAAAATTATCATGTGCTTCTAAGATGGTTTGCAAAGCATACTGTAAACTTTCGAAATTTAGACCTTTTGTGGTCGGGTTTGGATGGTTAGAAGGAAAAGGTTTTCTGAAAGGAGGTTTAAAACTTCCTTTGCTTGTGGATGCCTCCTCGACTAATCTCTTCAAGTCAACGACTTGATTGGACAATTTTTGGAAAGCTTTCTACAAGCTTTCTAAGTCTAAATTTTCTTGTTGATTCTTAAGTTGAGGTGGCGTAGTGATAATTTATATTTTCTTCTTAGAAGATGAGGTTGTTTCAGCTTCACTACTAAAATTGTCTTTAAAGATTAATACATCCTTTTCAATTTGGCTCGCCTCCTCAAAGGCTTCT